>JACEGR010002948.1:0-115654 GCA_014170235.1 Listronotus bonariensis
TGCTTGCTTATCCTTAGGTTTAATAAATTAATACAAAACCAATCAAGAAATGATAAGAGTGGAAATATTAAAGCAATAATTTTCATATTTAGATAAACACTTTGGCTGTTACATCCTTCTCTACTGAAGTGAATCATATTCGAATACCAAGACGGGTGGTTTTTCTCCTAATTTTAGGTATGTTGTTACATTTGTAGCGTAGCCAAAGTTATAACTTGTAAAGACAAAACCTTAGCCCTAAAAACCAGAAATATTTATAAAATTTATTCTCAGGTGGTCACCCAGGTCAATGATAAACAACTGATTATATTAAATCGTATTACAAGAATGGCGACAATTCCTCTTAGAACCAGGTACGTTTCTGTCATAGGTTTTTGTTATTTCTATTCATTAAGTTGTTATCTTTACTGTTGCTATTCAAAAAGTATACCTATTTTAAAAGATTATTAAGATTAAAGAAGAAAGTTACGTTGGCATTTTCTTAATTTGTATTTTTTAGAAATTTTTCCAAAATTTACGTTTAACATGCCATCTATAGTGGCAGTAGCACTCTTGGTATAAATTCTCAAAATATCTGGATTGGAACCTTTTGACAGAAGAAGCCCTTTCTTTTTCCTACCTCCAAATCTTTAAATCCCATATTACTACTTCTTATTTCTCTTAAGCCACCCACGGTATGTCAGTACTTAGGTTGATGTCTTGGTGGACTGTACCAAATTAAACAAAAAAACCTATTAACAAAAATCGTTGGTAAAAAGTAATACGTTTAAGGATGTAACTTTTATTTTTAGACATACTTTTTTAACTAAATTAAAAATCTTTGTTCATGTTTAGTTAACAAAGAGCTTTTCTATAGCCGCGGTCCGAATTATGCTCACAGCGTTCATAACTAACCAAAACGCGGTCCGAATCGTGCTTTTCACGCTTACCTTTAGCGTTGTGAAAGCTATGACGTCACACCCTAGTGCTGACAGTACTCACGGGTCAGATCGTTAGCATCGACATTTTTTGGCGCCATTTATTTAAATCAATGTATTGTGCCTATGATTTCAAGTGTCCAAAATAAAATTTATCTATCATCACTTTCCTCGATTGCGGAAAATGATTGAAATACAAGCATTTTTCCATCTTCATCAGTTATACCACATGCTCCACTCATGTTTATATTAAAAAATGCCTTGTTAGGTTATGTTGAACCTGTTGAATTCGTAAACACACTCACAAGTGGTCCGAATTATTAATACTGCAAATAGACGTTGGCGCGCTCACTTAAATCGGACCGCATGTTAGCAGTATATACGTCGTAATTGCTGTGAGCACAATTCTGACCGCGGCCTTTGTCAAATAAATTGAATCAATTTCACCTTAAAGAACTTTGAAAGTGTAAAACAGCAAATTAGATATCAAAAAAAAATTAAGGTCGCCTTGTTAAATTTGTTTGAAGGATTAGAACACGTCCCATTTTTCTTCAAATATTTAATGCAGAACTACCAACCTTATGAATTAAAAATTGATACTTAACGTTACAACATTATATGTTATTTTGCCAGAATCTCCTTAGTTGGCAACCCTGCTTTAAAGAAATTTGTTAAATAATTTATTTTAATTCAGAACTCCGTCTTCAAATAATTTGTATCAAATGTTTTATTAAACTTATTTGATAAGAAGTTTATTAGGTGTAAAACCAGCTTTTTTACCAGGAACCCTCTCCCCAGACTGGTTTCTCCTGCCTCACAGGATTTTTAATTTTCTGTTTCCGTTTGCCATTTTGGTTTTTGATATGGTATATAGTAACGGCAAACAGAAAATATAAATTGACAAATGGAAAGTTGTTGTTTCATCTTCCAACTAAAAACGTTTAACGGAAAACGGAAACAGAAACGTCCATCCAGTAGCGGCGTTAGGGTTGGGTGATCGCCCCAGGCGCTAGAGAAAAATGGGCGTCACAGGCACCATGAAAGGGGCGATCAATAAGGGGTGTGAAAAAGATTTAAAGGTTTTTTGGTCTTTAACTACCATTTTGACCGCGAAAACGATGCGATTTTACCGTTTAAGGGCGAAAATGTCGCCCAGGGCACCAATAGTGCTAAAACCGGCACTCCGCCAATCAATTAATTCAGCTTGATTGCCACTTTAAATATATATATATTTTTGTTTCAGATCGAGCAAGAAACCCCAGTCGTCCTCCAGGGCTCGGCCTTTTGGAAGGACAACGAGGGTAACGCGCACGAATTAACCTATGTAGCTGACGAGAACGGATACCAGCCTCAGAGTGCTGACATTCCACAAGCTCCCGAAATTCCTGCAGATATAGCTAAGTCTTTAGAATACAACGCTGCACATCCTGAGCAGGATGGTGAACCTCAAACCGCGTAATTATTTTAGTATTCCTGCGTTGTAAATATTTTGTGTTTTTGTCTTTTTATAAACGTACTAATATATTATCTGTTACCTGTATTTAGTTGAGGCAGTCTTTTTAGATTTGACAACTTGCCTAATTAATTTACTTTAACATTTTCTTTATAAGGAAAATGTTACTATACTTAACACAGCAATACAACAAAAACCTATATTTTATTAACATGTTTAATTTCAATTTAGATCGTTATTTATTTGGAAAATAATTAAGGCATATACGGTGCCATTTTGTATAGCCGCATTTTGGTTTAGTCAGGAGTCATTATAAAAAAACCTAATAATTAAATGTATTTTAAAAGTCAAATATAGAAATCATTATTTGCTGTATTCCTTTTATGCTCTAGAACCGCCCAGAACGACACCTTTGTGTTTCCTTTTACAATTTTTTGACATTTTTTCATGTTGTAGAACCGTTCTTGACACTATTGACAGTTCAAAGAACGGTTCTACAGGATAAGGAATACACTTATTGCTACCATTACCCTTAAAAATGTAGTAATAATGTAAATAGTTTATTTATTTTAAGAAAAATGTTTACAAACCCAATATTATGTGATAAAGCAATAACAATAAAGTTTGTATTTACAATAAAAGTATTTTTGATTTAACCGTTTTTATCTAATATACCGGGTGATGCATCGCCGGGCGAGACATAGGAAATCCCATGTAATTTTTAATGGGGTCAAATATTAGCTCCCCTTATCACTTTAGAGAAAAAATCGATAAAAGTTTATTGAAGAGCATACAAATCTACGTCTATGGTAAAAACTTTAGATTTTTCGGTTAACCCGTTTGTTAGTTAGTTGCTAATATATTTTTAAAAATTGTTACATTATTATCGCCTCATATTTTTGAACAACAATAAAAATACCAGTTAGCGTGACATAACGTTGTCATTTTAAAATTTAGTGCTTTATTATTGGCTCCGGTACAAAAGAGCGACATACGAATGAGCGACACCATTTAAGCGACATCCCAAAACAGCGACATATAAAAGAGCAACTTCCCAAAATAGCGACATCCCAAATAAGCGACTTACAAAAGAGAGACATCTCAAAATAGCGACATATTTAAAAAGCGACAACGGAAAATTATATACAATAACAACAGAAAATGTTGTACTTTTAATGTCGCTGCATTGCATTATCGAACTCTCGTAAGTCACAAGATAAAATTGCTTTTTTCAGTCTTTATTTCGCATAAAAGATATTGACATATATGCAAATAAATGACACCTTCAACATTTTATTTTTAATAATAATTGACACCTGCGTAGGTGTTGGCTTAATACCTTTATTATGTAAATGTCCTACTTTTTCGAAGTATGGTTGACAACATGTTTATATGGTAATAACAACCAGTATTTGTCTAAGAAAAGTTAGAAAAATGGATGCGTTTTCACAAAAATCAAAGCCGATTATTTACTACGAGGGATATCGCTACAGGAAAGACAAATCTTTTGCATATTCTGTTAACTGGAGATGTTCCAAGTCCGGGTGTAAGGGAAGATTAATTGTAAAAGTGGAAAACGGGGAAAAAGGACGACAACTCCTCACAACCACGCTCCAAATCCTGCCGAAGAAAAATAGACCTATTTAATAATAAAATTAAGAAAACTGCGAGGGAAGTATTAGAGTTAAGACCTAGAAACATTGTAAATATGAATATATCCAATTTAAGCACAGAGGAAAAGGTTTTGTTGCCTTCATACGATGCTTCCAAAAAGTCATAAATAGGCAAAGAGATTTTGGCGAGGGATGCTCTACAAACTTTTCCTGTGCTTCCGAAGTTGTTATTTTGGAAAAGTATAAAAAAACAAGTGATGGGGATGCTTTCCTTTTGTATGACTCAAGTAGTCAACTGGACTGTCGAATTTTATTATTTGGTACAAATTCCAACCTTAAAATATTAGCAGAATTTAACAACTGGGCAGTTGATGGTACATTTAAAATAGTACCGAACTGCTTTTTGCAGTTGTATACCATCCATGCATTAATGGAAAATAAAGCTGTTCCTATGTTATATGCTTTGCTAGAAGACAAAAAATGGAAACTTACACCCAAGTTTTTCATAAAATAAAGGAGTTAGAAACTGCACTTAATCCTAAAAGCATTGTCACAGACTTTGAAATGGCACCAATTAATGCCATTAAAAATATTTTTCCTAATGTTGATTTGGTGGGATGTCAATTCCATCTCTCCCAGAGCCTTTGGAGAAACATTCAAAAAAAAGGATTGACGGCATTGTACAAGGAAAAAGAAGAAATCAGAGTGTGCTGCAAAATGCTTATAGCACTTAGTTATGTTCCTCCAAGAGACGTGCAATTTGCATTGGAGATTATCCAAGAAGACTTTCCTGAAGAACTAACACCCATTGTGACGTATTGGGAAGAAAATTATGTCGGTAGAAGACTATATCAACTGCAACCAAGATACGAAATCGGTTTGTGGAATGTATACGACAGGATAAGAACCGGCCTTCCTAAAACGAACAATTCCATTGAAGCATGGCACAATGCATTCCAAAATGCGATAGACTGCCAGCACCCGACTATTTACAAACTACTTGAACATATCCATAATGAGCAGAAGAAAACTGAGTTGTTCATAACAAGATTTAGGATTGGTCACAGAGAACCTGGAGCAAAGACAAAGTATATAAGACAAAAACAGCGGCTGCAGGTTTTAGTCCAGAATTATGCGTTTAGAAATGTGAAAGAGTATCTTCGTGCGATAGCTCTTAATTTATCTCTTTAAAATGTTTATTCTTCTATAAATTTGTTTAAATACTACTTTTATATTTATGTTTGCTTCTGTTTCTAGTGTAATA
The DNA here is from genome assembly GCA_014170235.1 of Listronotus bonariensis. Lineage (NCBI taxonomy): Eukaryota > Metazoa > Arthropoda > Insecta > Coleoptera > Curculionidae > Listronotus > Listronotus bonariensis. The sequence goes on from JACEGR010002948.1 coordinate 5,248, forward strand.
AAATAATAGTTTTACTAACTTTTCTACTGGTTTCATTAAGATAGCGAAAAGAATAATCATAGTAAAGAGTTTTAATTTAATCAAGGTTGCAGAGTATCGCTATTTTGTATGTCGCTCTTTTGGAATGTCGCTGTTTAGGGATGTCGCTCTTTTGTATGTCGCTCAAATGGTGTCGCTCTTTTGTACCGGAGCCCTTTATTATTATCAAAAATCGTACAGCGAAAGGATTAACCATGATAGATACTCCAAACTACATGTACACAAAATTATAAAAGGATTTGACGAGTTTTATTAAGGTAATAAAAAACTTGAAAATGTATTTTAGGAATAAATAAAAATCATTTAAATAAAAATAATTAATTATTAAATAAAAAGTGTTTTAGCTTTGTCAAGTTTGTAATAATTTATATTATTCTTACCCATGTAAACATAAATATAAAACATTTAATCTACCTAGTTTATTATTGGCCTAGTTTACTAAAAAAAAGTAAAATAATTTTGAATATATAATAAGAGCTATTGTTGTGTTTCCGATGCAAAATCTCGCGAAGTCTCGCTACTTTGTTAAGATTTTTTTACCATTTTCTTTATCGTTTTTTGTACTAACAATTGCCTTGCTACTCTTTGCTACTTCTGAGTGTAAAGACAGATACAAGTTTTTTTTTATAATTTAGGAGTATATATTTTTTGTCCTACACTGTATATTTTAAAAGATAAAAGCATTCTGATGAAAGATATGGATTCTGCAGAATCTATCCAACAAAACAGTGTTTTTATTTATTTTGGACGTTAAAAAATACAGAAAGTTGGGAAGATGTAGCTTTATTACGCTTCTAAGGATAATTAAAAATGATTCTTTAGATTTGGATGGTCATATTTTCGAAACTAATTAAGATAGACATATATCAATTAAAAATTTTTTGAAATGCTTTTTAAAGATATTTTTATTGGTAATATAATATACAGGGTATTCCATTAAAAACATCATACTTCTTGTCGTACCCTGTATATCACATTATTATATGAGATAATAATCATCCGATTACTGATTAGAAAACTACCGAATTAACCAAACAAGCTAATATTGTAGTTTATTTTGTACAATAAAAAATAATAATGTTAAGGAGGTGTAAATTTATATTAACATATAATAAGTTTAGGGTTCCCAAAAACCATTTGTAATAAGGCGTAATATTTTTTTCAATATTTTTCCATTAATGAGCACCTCATTTTAGGTTAGATTGGTAAGTTTCCGAATTTTGGCAAAAAATTTGATTTCTATTCCTTAGTGTGGTCCTAAATTTAGCCTATCCTGTATTTCTTTTTCTTTTCCACATTCAAAAAAGTGCGCCCTAAATTTATATTTTTTCCAAAACCCTATACACGTAGTTAAAATATGAGAATGATTGTTACATCAACGCAGAACTAAATTAATAATGAATATTAAAATAAAGCAATTAATACCATCAACATTACTATACAGTGAGAAAATAGGCATAAAAATTAATTAATAATAAAGCTTTTAAATATCATTGCGAGCTTATTTTAATTAAGCAGAATCTTGAAATTTTAGAAGTTATAGTAAATGTCACTGTCGTAATACAGTAGTTTATTTTCGTAAAACACATGTTTTACATATTTGCACACATTTTGATAATATAGTTTTAGGCTTTGGCCTAATAAATACGTGGGGAAATCCTTTTTGTATATATACCAAACATTTTTAAAAATTCTTCAGTATCGAATTATCTATCGTCAATAAGAAAACATTCTTGTAAATCAATTTTCCGTAAACAAAATGTTTTCGAAAGTAGTTGTCTTTTCTGGCCTTTTGGCTATTGTTCTTTGTGCACCTGGTCAGCTGCCTGTTCAAATTGTTTCTCAAAGTAACGAAGTTAACCCAGATGGTTCCTTCCAGTGGCAGTACCAGTCCGAAGATGGTTCCTTTCAACAACAATCTGGACAACTTAGACAAATAGGACAAGAGGCTGGACAAGCAATTCAAGGTTCTGCTGCCTGGTACGACCCCCAAGGCGGAGCACATTCACTCAGCTATGTAGCTGATGAAAATGGATACCAACCCCAGAGCGCTGACTTGCCTGTACCTCCTGAAATTCCACCAGCGATTTTAAGGGCTTTGCAATGGATTGCTGCCCATCCTCAACCTGAAAATCAACAATAAATAAACAATAGGTTTTGTGTAAATAATTTTTTAGTGCACATGACTGCTGGTTTAAAACAAAACAGTTTTGATGTTTTGTAGCTCTGTGATACATTTTTCTGTCAATAAATATAATAATGTTACGTTACTATTATTTTCAATTTTTTATGACATCACGTTTTAATGCGTTTAAACGGGCGTTAAACTTGTCAAGTAACATAAGCAATTTGCTAAAATAAGTTACTAAAAGGTACATGCATAATTTAAATCACTGAATTTAGTACTTGCGCAAGTAGGCTGTTTAGTTAACGCTTTAAGCTGTTTTTGCAGTTTTCTTGCATGACATGACATTTTTTTTTAACCGTTTAAAATTTTTTGCTGCAAGTGGTTTTGACAATGTGTACCAACTTTCCTAAATTAAAAACCAACTTATTTGATGAAAAATTTCTAAATTAAAAACAAATACACAAATAATTTTTTTATTTGGTGTTTACAAATATTCTTTAAAAACACTTGACTCTTTTAGGCTTTAAGTTTCTTGTTCGGTGACATTTTTTTCAGGATGGTACCTTTATTAAAAATCACTAAAATAATTATTAAAATTGCAGGGTTGTTGCAAGAAAAATATCGCGTTTAATATTATTTTGACATGAACGAAAAATTGTAGCAAGTTTTAAAAACAGAAAAATACGCTTCCGTAGATAGAAAAATTGCAACAAGAAAACTTTTATGCAAGAAATCTTTTAAACTGTAAAAACAGCCTTATTTAAGTATATAAAACACTTCTATTTACTTGCGAAGGTTATCCCATATAACATTTTTGCCGGCAAGGCATGGGCAAAAGGTATCAAAAGACATAAAAATGGGCAGTTGGCCGTTATTGGGCCACGTGTTGCAGAAAATATGATGGCATCCATTATTAATAAGTTATGATGAAAAAATGCGTTTAGGATGATGGCATTCATCATTAATAAGTTATGCTAAAAAAATGCATTTAGGATGATGGCATTCATCATTAAAAAGGTTTTGGCAAAAATATGCCTTTTAGATGATGGCATTACATTATTTTTATCCTAATGACAATAAAATGCATTTTTACCGTCCAGGGAACTAAAATGTGCATAAATAATGCACATGCATAATGTGTGTTTATGTATAGGGTGTCCCATATAAAATTAAATACTATAATTTTGGAAAAATCATAAGAGATACAAGAAAAAGTTAAATACAGAAGATGTTCAGTGAAATGTGTTTTTTTAGTATTTTTATTGTATCTCTTATGGTTTTTCCAAAATTATAGTATGTAATTTTATATGGGACACCCTGTACATAGACACACATTATGCATGTGCATTATTTATGCACATTTTAGTTCCCTGGACGGTAAAAATGCGTTTTATTGTCATTAGGAAAAAATAATGTAATGCCATCATCTAAAAGGCATAGTTTTGCCAAAACCTTTTAATGATGGATGCCATCATCCTAAATGCATTTTTTCAGCATAACTTATTAATGATGGATGCCATCATCCTAAACGCATTTTTTCATCATATCTTATTAATGATGGATGCCATCACATTTTCTGCAACACGTGGCCTAGTAACGGCCATTTGCCCATTTTGATGTCTTTTGATTCCTTTTGCCAATGCCTTGCCGGCAAAAAATGTTATAATGGATCTCTCCCACTTATTTTTATAGCAAATAAATTTCAAATATACACACGTAGATTGGTTTGTTTAAAGTCTATTAGTTACTCTTGATCGTACAAATTAAGTAGATTGTTTTTGAGCGAAAATTAATTTATTTAGCAGATTCTAAAACCGCTTTTTGGATATTCTAACTAATTTGTTATATTCCAAAAGAAAATCATTTGCAAGTTCTCTTAAGCTGTTTTTACAGTTTAAAAGTTTTCTTGCATGCAATTTTTTCTTGCTGCAATTTTATGATCTGCGCACGCGCGTTTTTCGATTTTTTAAAATTGCTGCCAAATACGCGTGTGCAGATCGAAAAATTGCAGCAAGAAAACTTTTGTGCAAAAATCTTTTAAACTGTAAAGCTGTTTTTACAGTTTAAAGATTTCTTGCATGAAAGTTTTATTTCTTCAATTTTTTCGATCTGCACAAGCGCACATTGCAGCAATTTTTAAAAAGCGAAAAATGCGCGTTCGCAGATCGAAAAATTGCAGCAAGAAAACATTTCATGCAGGAAAACTTTCAAACTGTTAAAACAGCCCAAAAATAGCTTTACAGTTTAAAAGTTTTCATGCATGCAATTTTTTCTTGCTGCAATTTTTCAATCTGCGCACGCGCATTTTTCTCTTTTAACATTGCTACAAAATGCGCGTGTGCAGATCGAAAAATTGCAGCATGAAAACGTTTATGCAAGAAACCTTTCAAACAGTAAAAACAGCTTTAGCAAAGTAGAAGAAGCACTACGTGTTTCCTTTCGATAAAACTAATTTCCCCAACCCAACAGGTTTTATTATCTATTTTATCAAATTCATATATACACAATCTCTTCACAGAGGCGTTCTTTGTCGCCATAATTAAAAACGAGAACTAAACCATACATATTTTTTTAATTACTTACTTTAGTAAGTTGCTTAAGCCGGTGTAAAGCCGGCATTAGTTATGGCAGTTCCTACTTTGTATAAAGTGATTTTTTTTTGCCTTTTTGAATATAATTAAATATTATTGCATGCAACGAGTAATTCGCTTATTAAATAAAATAAAAAATATTCTTAGTCTATATACGGAGTCTCAAACTATAAATTTACACCCTCATTATCATCATGTTGAAAAAAAGGCGCAAAGATTGGGTGGGGGTGGTCGAATCGTAAGAATGACAGAAAAAGTAGGTGAAGACATTTTGACTGTACTTTGTATGTTGGAAAAGTAAGGATCAGTTTTTCCTTCCAAAGTTTTGGTTACGAAATACCCTTATTGGTTTTTAGAAAAGTATGGACTTTTTGTCGGATACTCTTTGTTTGACCTCCGGACAGTGCGGACGTGCGTAGAGGACTACAAAGTTCTTCCCGGAGTGGCGGCTAGAGGTGTTGTACGAACGTTTTTACCTTCGGGAATCAAGGAACGATTCACGCTAAATTGACGGCATCTTTCTTCTGGATCTAAGCGTTGTGAGCGAAGATTCCTATAAGCTGATGGTATCCTGTTTGGTGGTGAACACGAGGTATTTCTCAAATGGCGGGAAATAGATGGGAGTGCCATGGGAACTGTCAGTAGTGAAAGTGAATGTTATACGTAACACCAGTAGCAGATCTTGGTTTGACAGTCGACAATTTATGCATTGCATCGATTGTTGAATTGTTTGTTTTCTTTTGGAATTTCTGGGAGCTACGAGCTCGATTATCTATATTTTTCGCCGACGAAGCCCTGGAAAGCATAGTCCGGAAGGGGAGAGTGGTGGATTGGACCTGAAGGGACCAAAACCAAGAAAAAAATAGAGAGAGAGAGAGAGAGAGAGAGAACTTTTTGTCGTCAAAAGTTTCATAACGGGGCGCATCTCATTATTTGCCCAGGGCGGTCACAAGTTTTAATTAGTCGCTGACTTTGTAAAATGCTTGATTTTAAATATAACTGGCCAAGCCAAATCTTATCTACTTTAAGATCTCACATTATTTAATAACAGCAATTGTTAGAGGTACCCAATAAAATAACCTACACAACCCAACAAATAGAGTTTCATACTTGTTCATAATATTAAGGAATTATTGCAAGTTGCCTTATTAAGCTCGGGAATTATTAATACCGGCCTTATTTAAATAGGGCTTGTACCCAATGTTTACAGTTATTGGAAATCATGTTGACAGTACCATTAAACTAAAAAAAGGGGGAAAAATTTAGTAGTTTTTCTTTATTGTTTTTTATTGTAGGGTTTTTTTAACACAAGTACAGGAATACATTTGAAAAAGCAAGGTTTTAAGTATTTTTACTTCTAAAAACTTTTCGATTTTGTGATCGGCAGCCGTTCGGTTTAGACGAGCAGTTCCGAAGTTAAAATAAGGCCAAAATAAGGCACAGCCTAAAACCGACATAAATAAAGCCAGACACTATACTTATTAAGGGAGTCCTTATCCTACCATGAGTCTGCGCAAGATCAGATGTCAAAATAAGGCTGGTATTATTAGTGCCTGGCCTTATTTCACTGTGCAATAATTCTCTATTATTTTGTTCCTATAAATAAAACTTATTATTTGGATTTTGTACAGAACCTGGCACTCATTTAAACCTCCATTCTTTTTTTTGCGAAGTCCACAGCAAAGGATAATTTAAGTATTGAACTTGGATCACCTTTTTTACATTTATGTTTTTGGTGGGATATCATAACCATTTAAAAAGATTTACTTTAAAATCTAGATTGCTTAAAGAAAATTTTTTTTTAATTAAATAACTTAATAAATGCCGTTAAAATACAATATTAGTAAGAAATAATTTATTTCCGAAATGTAACTTTAGCATGTTAAAAGCCAACTCTATACCATTGGATTCGTAATAAAAAAAGAATCTTGTTTAATTTTTAAAAAAATAAATAACGGTAAATTCACACTTTTAAGTTAGCTGGTTGTAACTGGTTGGCAGGTATTAAGCCCAAGAAAAAGGTAGCCAACCCTGTTGTGGCATTATGTATATCATTTTCCGGTCAATTTATCGAGTTGTCAATGCCAATTAAAATAAAAACTAAGCCATTTTTATTTTCCAGCTGATTTTAGTCAGGTTTACGCGATCTTACTTGAGAAAGTCATGTACACAATAACTGACCCGTCCCTTGTCTATGGTCATGTATAAGCAATACTTCGCATCAAGCAAGTTATTATATTGCACTGAAATATGTTTATTTAAAGTATATTTTGGATATTTTACTTTTTATTATTTATATCCTTTATGGTTGCCTTAAGTATATTGTATTGTATTACAAATAATTTAATGCGATCGACTAGAGGTTATGAGAGGCAGGGGCGATCATATATAACTTTCCGAGGGGGGCAATAGGCCGAGGAAAAGTGAGATGTTGCAGAAATACAGTTTTGTTTTTTTAAAAGGTATCTTATTAGGACGACTGTAAAAACATTTTTATTAAAAGAAAGTTTGTATCAAGTGATTTTTCTATATTTTACTTAGTTTTTTTTTATGTTTTGAAGAGAAAACTTTATTTTGTATAGTTTTTTTCTTTTCCTCAATAAAGTTTAAAAAATAAAAGTTAATTTTTTAATATTTTCGCATGTTTTGTACTCTACACTCAAATCCCGGGACTATTCTAGGATTGTCTATGCCCAGTCCCGGAATTCCGGAATTGAAAAAAGGCTCGGGTTTATATCCCCTAAATGTGAATAATTCTTTATTCTATTATTTACGACATTTACGGACAACCTGGATACTGTAATTTCACCGCAAGTCTATAGAGCCCCGTGGCGAACCTCGGCTTTTAACCGACTCAAAAACGAGGAGGTTCTCAATTCGCCGCGTATGTTTTTTTTATTTGCATTTATTGTTCTGGTTAGTTTTATTCCAATCTATTTACAAGTTATTAAGATTACTATTAATAAGTATTTAAAAGCTTTTTTTTATTTTACATAAAAAAATGTTTAATAACTTAAGAGCTTAAATTATTTTTTTTACGTCTCATGTTCTAAAACATACAGCGTTTGCAAATTTTTAAATTTTTATTTAAATTTTATTACAAAATTATTATTCAAAAGGTATTAAACTAATTATTTACGAAATTAGCCATAATATTTCATCATGGTAAGGTATTTTTTCTGAATATAAAAGTCCTTGTAGAAATCAAAATGTCAAAAAATAAATATTATTTGTTTTTGCCCCTTCTGTTTATTAATATTTTGCGATATGCGTAGTACATTTCGCTATCTAAAAGTAGCTAAACAAAACTTTTTATTTTTACAATTAATAGTTTCAAAGTTATAAGCGATTAGAATTAAAAAATAAGTTTTTTTATATATTTTGTTTTTTGTTATAATCATTTTTTGAAAACATGGCTGCCACATATTCAAACAACTCTAAACTTTCTTGTAGATAAGGCTTGTTCTATAAAGGTACTTATTTTAGTTAGGCAGAAATAATGTACTTTATATTAAAATAAAATAATCATTAACACTTGACAAATATATATTATAAGATAATAGTCATGGAAATTATAAATAAAAATTTAAATAAAATCACTTCATTATTTTAATGAAGTCAAATATAGAATTTTTATAGTTTTAAGCAAATGTCACTCCCGTAATAAAGTGGGTCATTTTCATTAAAAATACATAATTTCCATGTGCGTGTAAGTTTTAGTAATATAGTTTTAAGCCTGGGTTTTTGTTTAAAGGTGAAGTTCATTTAGTTTCGTATATAAAGCAAAAATATTTGAAACATTTTTAGTAGCGTATTAACAACCGGAAAAAACGTTATTCTAACATAAAACAATAAAAAAATGTTTTCAAAACTAGTGGTAATTTATGGCCTGGTGGCTATCGCGCTTTCTGCACCTGGTCAGCAACAAGTTCAAATTGTTTCTCAGAGTAATGAAATAAACCCAGATGGTTCCTTTAAATGGCAGTTTCAAACCGAAGATGGTACTTTACAAGAACAATCTGGACAACTTGTTCAACTTGGACATGATGCTGGAGAAGTAATGCAAGGTGGTGCTGCCTGGTATGACCCAGAAGGCAAACCACACTCAATCAGCTATGTAGCTGATGAAAACGGATACCAACCTCAGAGTGATGACCTGCCTGTTCCTCCTGAAATTCCAAAAGCGATTTTAAGGGCTCTTGAATGGATTGCTGCCCATCCCCAACCTGAAAATCAGCAATAAATAAACAATAAGGTGTGTGCAAAACCTTTGCCAATGCGATGTGACCTGAATTAAAATAGTTTTAAACTATCTTTAAAACAAAACCTGTAATTTTTTAACTATAGGCTCGATTTTTAATAAATTATTTTAAACGCTATTTGTGCAGTACCTTTTTAGTATAAATATTCTTACTCACCATTAGGTCTAGTTTTTATGTTATTCGGGAAGTATAAAAATTTCGATTTCAAGGACATCGTTATATTATACATGGACCCGTTTGCAAACATGGATTGCCGACATAGCCTTTATTTAAGTTTAGATCAACGAATTTATCCTTGTTGAGATAATATTTTTGCCGACTTTTTTTTGGGTTTTGTGCGGTAAAATGCAAGAATACATTTCTTGCATTTTGGTAGGCGCCTCAATTCTTTTGGTGTTAATAAAATATATATTTTACCCAAAGCCTTCTTGAATTTTTTTCTTTAATAAAAGAATTAAAAGAAGAGCAGCAAAGTAATTTATACAGGCTGTTACAAATTCGAGGAACACCATTAGGATCTCGGAAACGTAAGAAATACAAGGTTGGTTAAATTGGGGTAAAGTTGCGCATTTCCTACTTAAAAAAATTATAGGAGCAAAAAAATTGTTTGCTTAGTAGGCTGTGGAAACCAAAAAATATCTTACTACAACCTTTAGTGATATACAGGGTGTCCGGGAAAATGTGGAAATCTCTTGCACACGTTTGGAACAGATGAAAATAACACGACAAGTTCCTATAAAATTTTTCCGTTTAAGCCCCCCTGCGGAGATATGATCCCTTAAAGGGGGCAGCTAGAAATCGATTTTTCGTGAATAACTTTTAAAGCGCTCTGTATAATTTGATAATATTTTAGTACGATGCATACTAGTAAAGACCTCTTAAAATAGTGCCCTTGAAACTTATGTCGCTTCTTTAGTTTGCCAGGGACGGACTAGTTTTCGCACATTATTGATAATATTTTTTACGCCCTGTATGGTAAAGACACAAAAAATATGTTTTTGGGTAGTTTAAACCTTTTCCTAAAAAAAGGTCTTATTTTAACAATAAGAGTTTATTTTTGTTTAATAATACAATATTTTATTTTCGATGTAATTTGTAATTTTTAATTCAGTATTGAAGTCCTCTCGTAGCAGGTCAGGAATTTATTACTTGTACTAATTATTACTCGAAAACGGCTAATTTTATCGATGTCAAACAAGAGTACCTTTTTTTTAGCAAAACGTTTAAACTACCCAAAAACATATTTTTTGTGTCTTTACCATACAGGGCGTAAAAAATATTATCAATAATGTGCGAAAACTAGTCCGTCCCTGGCAAACTAAAGAAGCGACATAAGTTTCAAGGGCACTATTTTAAGAGGTCTTTACTAGTATGCATCGTACTAAAATATTATCAAATTATACAGAGCGCTTTAAAAGTTATTCACGAAAAATCGATTTCTAGCTGCCCCCTTTAGGGGATCATATCTCCGCAGGGATGGCTTAAACGGAAAAATTTTATAGGAACTTGTCGTGTTATTTTCATCTGTTCCATTTGTGTGCGAGAGATTTCCCACATTTTCCCGGACACCCTGTATACCGTGAGAATCCTGAAAGAATCCTTTATCTTTTGAATCGAACAAGTTATTGAGATCGGGTAAAATTTGGGTAAAAAGGTGTCACAAACTACTCTTTGACATAAAAATAATTTTGGTTAAGAAGGCATTAGCAACTTTTTTTAAATGGAAGGAGGGGTCATGTCGCACTTTGGTTTAAAGTCCTTTCAATTCCCTATTTATTACAATTTTATGTTTAAAAATCGGTCCAGTCGTTCTAAAGTTACAGGCGTTTGAAGCTTAGCTCCAATTTGTACATACATTGAGGATTTTTAAAAGTTCTCTCCGTCTTAACTTCTGAATGGGTCAAGATATCAAGATTGGGTAAAATTTGTGTAAAATGGTGTCACCTAAGCTACTTTTTGCATTACAATAACTTTGGTTACGTGGTCTAGTATCAAGGGGGCACTGGCAACTTTTTTTTGCAAATATAAATAGAGGTCATGTTGCACCTCGTTTTAAAGGTCCTTAAATTTTCTTCTTAACGCCACTTTGTTTTTGAAAATCGGCCCAGCCGTTCTAAACTTACAAGGTCATTTCATTAAAAACGCTATTCAAGTCAAATTTCAAATGGTTCTAGTGTGGAACGGCTGGGCCGATTTTCAAAAACAAGAGGCGTCGAGTAGAGAATTAAAGGGTCTTTAAAACTAGGTTCTACATAATTCCCATTTCTATTTGAAAAAAAAGTCCAATTCCAAAGACAAAGTGGCACTATTTTAATATCATCACTGTATTTTATTTTGTTAATAAATGATATTTGGTCACTAAAATTTTAAATAGGTACACATAACTGAGGGGAAAAAATTTGGAATTTTTTAAATATTTTATTAGGATATTTAATTTTATATTTAAATTTTACACTGAAATCCGTTTATATTGACATAGCGCAACATACTGGTAATTTTTAATATTGCAACCATAGATCATTTATTCAAGAATTCCAGAATTCGGATAACTTGAATATGAGCTGACTAAATAATTTATATGAATGGAATGGTTTTTGAACATAACTTTTTTGCGTTCAATTAGCAGGTTGGGCGAACGGTTGGGCGAGAGCAATTTAAGTTGGGCGCTCGCCACACCGCGCACACCCCTGGTGCAGCCACTTCTTTGCTCTGCAAAACTTGGCCACTCATTAGTAAAGGATGAGCATTTGATGACTCTTTTTCGCAACAAGGAACATAATTGTGTTTTGGATGCATTATAAAATGGACGAGATTTTTGGCGCCCCAATCCAATATTAAATTAAGGCCCTGTGAAGGAGACATCTGCATCGGTTTGAGTTTATGTTTAGAGATTGGTTTAGGAACCTGAAAACTGGAGTGAACCCTAGTGTTTTATTTAAAAAAAACCTACTTTACAATAAAAATTCTGGTTTAGAAACTCCTTGTTTAATGCTGTCAAAAAAAGTGTTTACAAATAGACTTTTTTATTTAAGTTTATTTTTGTATCTTGCACAGGAGCGAAGATATTTTGATGTATAAATAGACTTGGTACGCCCTGTACACCGATATACTTCTTAACTTAGTATTTGCTTCATGTTGATAATAATTAAGGATTAAAAAAACTTTATTTAATATTTAATTGGGCAGTTTATTTTTATATGTACATAGACATTTTTGCAAAAAAAAATTACAAACTTTTTAAAACTTTTAAATTATATTCTTCTTAACAATTAGAATACATATAGGTGGCATTTATAAATAAAATAAATGTGTTTAAAATTACATTTAAGAACATGGCTGACAGTACTTTACGCTTTAATGCCGTTTCTCTACTGGTTGGGGATGAGTTGCAATCCAGTCCAAAGCCCTCAAGATTGCTTGTGGAACTTCAGGAGCTACAGGCAAGTCAGCGCTTTGGGGTTGGTATCCGTTATCATCTGCTACATAGCTGAGTTCATGCCTACCGCCTTCTGGGTCAGTCCAGGAAGCAGAACCTTGAAGAACTTCTCCAGCATCGTGTCCTAATTGTCTAAGTTCTCCAGACTGTTGTTGCTGGGTACCATCTTCAGATTGGTAGCTCCATTGAAAAGAACCATCTGGATTTACTTCATAACTCTGAGAAACAATTTGGGCTTGTTGCTGTGCAGGTAAACAGATAGCAACAGTTAAAAGTGTAGAAAACACAATCACTTTAAAAACCATTTTAAGATTTTTTTTTAAATTTCTTCTACTAGACGTTTACTTTTTTGTTATAAGCGCAATACTAAAGATTTTTAAATATTCTATGGCTTTTATAGAAGACTAAACGGATATCGTTGATGTATTTTATGAGGTTGATCTAAATTATTGCAAAGATGGCATTTTATTTTGATGCAAAATATTTCAAGGCGCTGATTTATAAAAAGTATATTTTAGCACTAATTTTGAAACTGTTTTAGAATAACCTATACACCTACAGTCTCATTGCATATTTATTTTTTTCTTAATGTGTATTTTATTTAAATAAACTCCTTTGAATTTTGGAACCAAAAGAAATTAAAATATTTGATAAAGGCTTGATTAATAAATTAAGATATCAAACATATTACATAAGCGCCATGCGTATATTTAATTTTGTGAGATATTTTTCTGGTTTTAAAATTTATACAGCTAAAATAGCATAAGTATTGTTTTTAATATGGATATTTTTACAAGCTTCTGTATTTAAAAAAGTGTTTTTTATAAAAATATTATTGTAAGCCGTTACCATGTTAGAAAGATGCAAATGTTGATATAAAGGGCATTTATTAGGTAGGGATACTAAATCTAACAAACGATTTCCCAAGTAATTTTAGAATAAAATATTTATACAGTTCAGTTTAAACAAACGAGTCACCCCCATGAGCCATACCTCTGGGGTATCAAAGTCTTCGTGTAATGGTCTGTAGTTTTTTAAAATCGGTTCAGTAGTTAAGAGGGATTTCAAAACCAATTTTAAGTTATCTAGCCGGTGGCTTACGGCAATAACTTTTTTATTAGTTAAAATATCAAAATAAAGTTTGGTACGTAGGGTTATCACATAAACATGCTTTTTTGCCATTACTTCTGTCTTAGTCGGAAACAACATTAACTTTTTTTCCTTTTATTTTAGGTGAGATATCCGAATTTATTATTTCTAATGAGAATAGAGAATGACATTCCTCTTACACACACTGGATAAAAAAATTAAAATTAAACTTATTTAGAGGTTAGATATCAAAAAGTAAGAAATAAAGTGTCGTACCTAAAATGGCATTTTATATTCAAATTAGTAAAAATAATCTGGGTGTCTCATTTAAAATAAAAAAGTAATGGTAGGTGCCGGCTAAACCATCAATATGAGAAAACAAACGAATTCGTAAAAAATGCACGTTTATGTAATATGCTTTCGTGCGATATTTTATTTGGATATTTTACAACAGTAAAAAGTTATATCAGCGAGCCGCTGGCTAAAGACCTCGATATTTAGTGTGAATTTTATACAAAACCATTATTTAAAACAAGTAAAGACTGTCATAATATTGATAATTAAAAACCCTTTTTGATAAGTGACAAGTGATCACTTAACCCCCTTTCCATTTAAACTTTCTTGCGTTGTGTTGGTAAGCAGAGGATAATTCCAAACAAGTAAATTTTGACACAAGGTATTGTCTTAAATACTTAAATTGACGTGTTCCAGAATTTTTCTATAAGTGCACGAATAACAGGGTGAGGAAATTATTCGTTCTAAATATACAGGGTGTTTTTCGTAAATATGTTAAACATTCTTTGCCCAATTTTGTTGTATTTGGAAGGGTTGGTCAATAATATTGGCTGTGATGCCCATTGAGACGCCACTGGACCCAATACTCTTGATCTAGGTAAAGCTTAAATATAGAATGGCTGTAGGCACGTAGGTAGATAGGAATGCAAAATGTAAATATTTGCACGAAATATAACACATTCCGTTGATTTTCTTTATATCAAAATGAGACTTGGTATAAGTAAATGGTATAGAAAGAGGTGAGTTTTCTCATATCTCTCACTTTTTGGATACTTGTAGTTTGATCTTTCCCGTGGCGCAGGAAACAGAGCTTTAATCTTTGAAGCCAGAGGTCGCCGGTTCGATTCTCAGCGGGGAGACATATTTAGGTAGTAGTTATTTAAAAATAACGACCGTGGTGGCACTCCCGCGTTGTCTAAAAGGTGCTGTAAAATGCATAACTGCATGCTTCAGTGCTTGGACAACGTTGACGGAACAGGGGAAACGATGGATTAAACATCTAATAACCCTACACCCACGGTACTCTGGTATTTAGGCATATGCCTTCGTGGGATGTCAAAAACATTAAACAAAAAAACTTTCGGTTTACCTGGAAATGCCTCAAATTTTAAAATTTTTAATGGAAAACCATCTATATTTTGACATTTTTGGACTCCTAAGACAATTCTAAGTCAGAATGTGACTTTTAAAAAGTTTTTAAGCCTACCTAATTTTTTTAAGAGCCATTTTTAATATCGCATCCACATAGGCCATGATTGGGAGCAAATTAATCTAGTTACCCTAGGTGATGAAAGAAGAATATTTGGCAAATTGACATTTCCAAATCTTCCAATTTTTTTAAATGGCAATCCTTTTAGACATGCACTTTTTTAATAAAGGTTTTTGTGACGAATTTAACCATACCAATTTATTTGCGATCGGCTTAAAAATAAAGTTATAAACGACTATTACTATTTACGATTATCTCAGAAGTTCAAAAGTGTTAAAATATACAGGGTGTTCCATTTAAAAACTTAAAATTGGAGTCTTTTTTATACCAAGTGACATTTTGATATGAAGGAAATTAAAGGAAAAAAAAACATTTCTTTTATTTCCTATCTACCTACGTGCATACAGCCATTCCGTTATTATTTTTCATTTTGAGATGGTGGGAGAGCCCAAGAGGGAATTTTGGGATTAACTTCGGCGCTGCAGATTAATATACCGTGGGATAGCTTGTACCCGGGTAAGAACCTCCACCAAATATGAGCTTCGTATACAGGGCCGATCATAAAAACAAAAATATATCCATTAGAAATTATCGAGCGCATCAGATTAAGATAGGGTAAGTTAATTACATAAGGTTTGTTCCAGCAGAATGTTGGAAACATGTTAGCAACATTTGTAAAACGCGGAAATTGTTACAAACATTAGTCAGAAATGTTGGCAACAGTTTTCTGCTGGAACGAAAAATAAACAAGGCGTGCATACTACTTATACGTCAATACAAGAAAGGTTATGTTAAAAATTGTCAGTAATGTTTGAAGAAAGTTTGCAAACTTTTCAAACAGTTTCCAACATGTTTCCAACATCTTAAAACTACTGCTGGAACAACAAACAATTGTATAATGTTGCAAACATGGCACTGCTGGAACGACAAATTTGACGTGCGCAAAATCCGAACGTTGGCAAACATTTCTTACAGTTTGCTGGAACAAACCTATACTAGACAGTGTATATTCAGATGACAATTTGAGAGTGACGTAATGGAAACAGAGGGCTACAAAAAAACGTCAGTTTAACATTTTTGACGATTATGGCCCCTTGATGCAAAAGTTAAATTACTATTTACGATTGTCTCAGGAATCCAAAAGTGTTAAATTAAACAGCGTACTCCATTTAAAAATTCAAAATTGGAGTATTTTTTTATTTCAAGTCTCATTTTGATATGAATAAAATCAAAGGAAAAAAACATTCCTTTTATTTTCTATCTACCTACGTGCATACAGCCATTCCATTATTATTTTTTATTTTGATATGGTAGGGGAGCCCAAGAGGGGATTTTGGGAGTAACTTCAGAGCGGCAGATTAATATACTGTGACGTGTATTTTGAATATATTAGGCCACTATATGTGACGTATATTTTGAATACATATATTGGACCATGAGACCGGTGGACAAAAAACTAACTTTCCATTTTATTAACTAACTTAATTTAGTACGAGCATACCCCCACGAGGGGTAGCCCGTACGGGAGCTTAACTAAAACTTTAACTATATACTTGACTTCACTAACTACTTCTTATCTAATATCCTTTCTAATTTCTTTTTCTCCTCTTTAAATATTAAATTTTCTAGTGTTTGTTTTGCATTTCTACGCGACCCAGTTTGTTTAATGTTTTTATTTTATTATTATAGGAGTAACCCAGAAAATTGTTTAATTTATACTTTTAAAACCTTGACCCTCACGTATATCTTTATTTAGCAAAATTCCCAATGTTAAGTAACCTAGTTAAAATGTATACCTTTTTTAAAATTCCCAAAAATGTATATTTTTAAAATTCCCAAAATGTATACTTTTTATACTAGGTGTTCACAATACCGTAGGATAGCTTGTACCCGGGTAAGTACCTCCACCAAATATAAGCTTCGTATACAGGGCCGATCATAAAAACAAAAATATATCCATCAGAAATTTTCGAGCGCGACAGATTAAGATGGGGTAAGTTAATTACATGCTAAACAGTGTATATTTCACTAATCTGACAATTTGAGAGTGACGTAAAGGAAACAGAGGGGTACAAAAAAAGGCAGCGTAATTTTGAAGAAAATAATTCAGGGATAACATTAAATATATAATACGATATGACTTTTGACATATTTAAAAGTCTATAGCCGCTTTCCCCACCGATGCAAAGGTATACATTATATAACATTTTTTCTTCTTATCATCTAAGCTTCGCAACCCAATAGGTCTCTATGACGCTCAAGTAAATTTCCATTTAGCATCGTGGGCTCCCCTACTAATATGTCTAACGCTCAGATGTACAAAGCAGGTCCAAACTCTCAATATTGCTGTCAGTGTCAAGGAATTAAAAAAAAGAGATTATACGGAAAGTTCAAACGTCTGACCTCAGTTCAGTAAAACTCAGTTTAAACCTGCTTTGTACAACTGGGCCTTATACTCTAAAAGTCAATGCTTGTCTAATAGATTCTTTGACACCCGGTATAATAAAAATTCTATTTTTAAACTGTTTAAACTGCAGAAAAATATTTAATCCGCCAAGCTGTCAAGAATAAGTTAAAAACCAGAGAACTATGGATTATCACGGAATACTAATGGAATGTTCAACAAGATGCAGTGAATAAATAACCTACATAATACAATGGAAAACAGCCATCTTCTATCAGTTATTACGATACAGCCATAGGACCATGCAGAGATTTGTTTCTTATTTTTATGATAAAACCATTCTTTGTACGAAAATAAATCAATGAATCAAAATTATAAAAAAATCTTTAAATTGGATTAAATTCAGCCCTACCACCACTAAAAGAAAAGCATAAAAATACAAACATAATAAGCGTTTTTAAACTTTAAAATCCTCCTCAATGGCGTAGCTAGGCGTAGGTGTAGGCCAACGGCCTCGCGGTAAGGTGAAAACGTGAGGTATGAAATGTGAGACACGGACATGTCATAAAAATGACGGAAATGAAATGACCATGATAGGCCCGACGAGAGGGCTCTGAAGGCGGTACAATTACCGGGGCCCGGAGTAATAGGGGGCCCGAGGGGGCGCGAGATGAAAAACGTAGAAGTTATGTAAAGAGTAGACGTTTTAATAGGCTTTTTGTAGTAGTTTATGCACAATATCACATATAAACGGCTATTTTTGAAAGTGAGGAACTTTCTTTTTTGCTTTTTAACTTTTTTAAGGGTCATTTTGAAAAAAGAAGTATGTTTTTTTTAAGGAGGAGCCCGTAACCTTCACTTGTACTTGGGCCAGGCACGGCTCTCGGCGGCCCTGACCATAAAGAACTTTTTTTGTATATAGAAGTAGAACACAGTTTTATTTAAACTTTTCTCCTTTTCTTTTAAAATCACACAGGATTCATACCCTTAAGGAGCATAGCATCTAATTTTGAAATACCTTGTATATCAAAAGAATTTTAAATAAGTGGCTCTGATTATAAATAGGAAAATAAAAAAAATGTTCTATAATATTTTGGAAGCTTTTAGCTGATTACCTGTACAAAAAACAAAGATAAAAAAAGATAAAAATAAATTTGTTTCACCTGGACTTAATTTAATGTCAGACGTCATAAAAATGTATATGTCGCAGGCAAATGGTTATTTTAGGCAAACGGCTTCTTCCTAGGCTTTTTGCCTGGGCAAATGACTTCATGAAAATAATTTTTACTTAAAAGCTATTTGCCTAGATAAATTCATTTGCCGTGGTCCTTGTTAGGCAAATGACTGGGATATATTTTATAATATATTAGACGTACAGTGTTTTGCAGACTACAGTTAAACGAAAAAGCACGTGTAATTTGATTGGTTCGAAGCGCTATAGACCGTCATGTTAAACTGTCACATTGCGCCGGTTTTGGTTAGTTGATTTCTTTTTTATTCAAAATTTAAAAAAAAACTTGCTAGAACTAATCATGACCCCTCCAATGTGACAGTTTGGCAAGGCAATCTAGTTATGCAAATAGTTCTATTTATATTTGTCTAAAAATTGCTTAGGCAAATAGAATCGAATGCTAATTGACTAGGCAAATAGCATTTGAAAATAAAAATACACAATTTGCCCAGGCAGAAGGCATTTGCCTAGGCAGAAGACATAAGCCTTAAAACACCATTTGCCTGCGACATATACAGGGTGTTTCTTAATTGGTGTAAGAAAATTTAGGGGCGTATTCCTGAGCTACTGTTATAAAAAAATGTTCATATAAACATAGGTCCAAATTTTTTGTTCTCAAGATAATAGGTTGTTAAACATTTCAAAAGACTTAATATAAACGTTATTTAATTAAGCATTGGCTATTGTTATTACATAATTGCTAAAAATAAAATAAAGAGAATGTCTCTTGTATGGTCCAGGATTATGCAGTTTAGCGGATTTTACTTTTTTCTAAAAAACTAAGCAGGCTACGTAAAAATATAAAGACATAAAAAAGGTGTATTTCTAGGTTTCATCTGGACAAAATATAAAAATTAATGAAACTCAGTGGCGTACATTTTTTAACAATAATATTAGCTAAGATGCGTCCCACGCCGCCACTGCTCTCACAAATTAAAATTAGTTTTATGGCTAAATTAACTTCTTATTTTAACTAATGTCACAGCCAAAGTTTATTAAAATCGGATGAGGCATATTTAAGATATTATTATAAAACAGATTTTCTTTTTAAAGTTTTAAACCCTGTACCTTAGAAACAAAGCATTTCCGGACTATTATATATATATATTTTTTCATAAAAATTGGCTTAGCATTATGCCCTTAGATTTTCTTACCGCAGTTAGGAAACACCCTGTATACAACGTGTCTACTTAAGTTCGCACCATATGAAAAAAAAATATTATTATTTTTTTAATTTTACGAAAAATAATTATTCCTTATAAAAAGCTCTGCATGGTCTAAAACCTCAGATATTAATTTTTGCAGTGATGTACGGGGTATGTTAAAAAATATAAATTTTGCTAAAGAGGAAAGTACCTTTATTTTTCATAATATCGAGTTTTTTTATAAAGAAAATATGTTTAGGAATAAAAATTGCTTTAAAATATGCGAACTGATTTATTCAAAAGAGAAAACATTTTTCTGCGATAACGAGCGTTTCTGTGACTTTTCGCGGTTTTGATGATTTTAAGCTTTCTTTACATTTCCAAATAAGTATGCACTTATGTACAGGGTTGAGTCCGTATATTTAGACAGCGCCTATCTCGTTTATTATATAAGGTAGAAAGAAACTTTAAATACAAAAATTTTAGAAAATTATCTAAACCATTAAACAGAAAGTATTTTTGCAGATACAGCGTAAGCCAAAAATTTGTGGAGGAAGAAATATTTTTAATGAAATACCCTGTATATTATGTCACCATTAAAAGGTCTTTTAAAAGCTTAAAAACACATTTGATTTATCCACTTTTAATGTTTTTGGAAATATGGCCATTTAAATCTGGGTATAATTTCCATAACCTCTACAGTCTCACCTTAGTGCCGTAGGTAGGATATTGAAAATTAAATTTACTATATTTCAGATTTAAGAGTGGCCATATTTCAAAAACTTTTAAAAATAGATGTATAAAATGTGGCATTTTTTGTAAAGCTTTTTTCAAGACCTTTTAATGGTGACATAATATACAGGGAATTCAATTTAAAAAATCAAAATTTTCTCTACACATTTTTGCCTTACTCTGTATCTGCAAAAATATATTTTTTGACGGTTTGGATAATTTTCTAAAACTTTGTATTTACAGTTTCTTTCTAACTTGTATATTAAACCAGAAAGGCGCTGTCTAAATATACGGACCAATCCTGTACAGGGTATACTATTTAAAAGGAAAAATAGCATATTTCTTGACTTTTCTCGTATTTTTAAAGGAAATCAATATAGCCAATTAATGTATTTTAGCAAGGAAAATTTGGAAATCGTAACTAGAACACAATTGCACGAAAAACAAAAGACCAACGCCATAAATGTTGCGTTTTTTTAAATGGACACCCTATTTATTGTTTTATTTTTAGATTATATGGTCAATTCTTGGTGCTTTTTGATGAGGGTACTATAAATCTACCTTCAATTATTTTTGGGTTATTAACGTTTAAAAAGCACTGATCTCGATGGATTGTCAATGTTATTACCTGCGCGAAACAAAAGTTACATTTCATGGACGAAAAAAAAATGTTTGTGCGCAAGCAAATCAAGGGTGAACGCACTTGGCGGCAAACAGACTATCCGCATTATCGAAAAGAATTTGTTGACGGCGTCCTGGTTTTCTGTTCGAAGTACGGTAGCTAATGCGCGTTACGGTCAGACCGTGGACGAAGGGTACGGAGTGCCGGTGTTTGTATTTTGCCACGGTGCGCATGTTCGTCCATTTGTTTACTGCGCGAGGTCTAAAAATCCGAAAAATACTTCTTGCTACTGCGGATCTAAATGTAGGTTGTCTATGTTAAAAAGTCACATTTTTGGCTTATAATATTTAATTAAACATATTAATATTAAATAAAGCTAATGCAGGTAATCAGCTGACACTTCAAAGTCATTGAAATGTTTACCTATTAATAGATTTTATATTAGTATACATATTTAATTATTCTTTTGATAATAAAAACCACAGATAGTAATGCTATATTACAAATGTCAAGAAAATACCAGGTAAATAAAAGAAGATTGTAAAAACTAAAATAAAATCTACTAGTAGGTAATAGTTATTTATCCAACACTTACATATAATATCTACATAATTGATCAGATTTTGAGGATATAAAGTGTACTATAAATTACTAGTGAGCTAAAGTACCCTTTAGCTCACTAGTGAATTATAGACAATACAAAATTTTGTTGCTGGTGTTGACAATGACAAGTAACAAATAATGGATGACGTTTTCAAATTATTTTCGATATTAAAACGATTTATACGAAAGTGTTGGATAAAATTTTGTATTAGACACGTGAGTTATTACATATAAGTCACTTAAGAAAATTATCTCTCTCGCCCTTCGGGCTCGAGAGTTAAACTTTTCTTGCGTGACTTATATGTAATATAACTCACTTATCTAATAAATAAATATTATCACTTATCTTATAAATAACACTTTCGTATAAATCGTTTTTAATATCGAAAATAATTTGAAAACGTCATCCATTATTTGTTACTTGTCATTGTCAACACCAGCAACAAAATTTTGTATTTTTGGAAAGCAAGCTTGTTTGGTTGTAATGCATTTTGTTATAAGTCTATAATTCACTAGTGAGCTAAAGGGTACTTTAGCTCACTAGTGACTTATAGTACACTTTATATCCTCAAAATCTGATCAATTATGTAGATATTATATGTAAGTGTTGGATAAAATCTTTAATGACTTTGAAGTATTAGGTACCACCTGCTTTACCTGCATTTTATATTGATATAATTATTTAATTAAATAATATAAGCTGAAAATGTGACCTGTTTATATGTCAATAACTAATAATCAGTTGAAGATAGAGCTTTAGTCCCTACTCTTATTAAATACTTAGAATTATTGACCATAGAATTCAAAAATATAATAAAAAGGGTGTTCCATTTGCAACATTTATTGCGTTTGTCTTTAGTTTTTTGTTTCCAATCTAAAATACATTAATTGGCTATCTTGAATTTCTTAAAAAATGCCTGAAAAGTAAAAAAATGCCATTTTTGCTCTTAAATAAAATACCCTGCACAAACTTAAATGTTTACCGTTAACACAAAAACAAATTAAAAAGGTTTTTTTAAATTAAAAATTTTGCATATGTAAATGATATTTTGAACTGTAAATATTTTTCCCTCTATAAATTTTCAATATGATGAAAAAAAAGGTACTTTTCTCTTTAACAAAATTCATACTTTTTTACATACCTTGTATACCACTGCGAAAAGTTAGTATCGGATAATTTTTTTGTGGTTTTAGATCATGCAACTTTTTATAAAGATTTTTGTTGTAAAACTATTAATAAAAAAGTTTTCCAAATGGTGCGAACTTAAGTAGACACGATGTATGTACTTTTTAAGTACCCTGTATAATTAGATAATGTAACCTTTGCATTTGACTGTTCGCTCTTAAGAAGACATACTTTATTTAATTCATAAATATTAATATTAATTATAGATAAGTCCTTGAATATTTAGGTAAATGTTACTAACAATATTCGGTGGTGCATCGAAAAGTAGGTGAGTGATGACATCTCTATATAAACCCAATCTTTTATTTTATTCTTTTAGTATCTTTTGACGTGTCAAATAGAATATATAAAAAAAAATGTTCTCGAAAATTGTTGTGTTTTCCGGCCTTTTGGCTGTAGTCCTTAGTGCCGCTGTTAACGAACCAGTACCAATTGTATCTCAGGACGGTGAAGTAAATCCTGACGGATCTTTCCAATGGAGCTACCAATCTGGTGATGGTACCGCCCAACAACAAAGTGGACAACTTCAAGGTGTAAGTGTCATAAAGAAAATACTATTGATATTTTAATTTTCAAAAGAAAAAATCTGTTTGTTTTAAAAAGATTTTTAATATTTAAAAGTAAATTAGTTTTATTACTTTTCATTAATAAATAAAAATAACCTTTAAATAAAAGGACTTGTCTATGATATTTAGTACCTTGCCTTTGGTATCTTCCAAATATCAACTTAATGTAAAAAACAGTGGTACCAGTATGCTCAATTAAAGAGTAAATTATACGCTGATCATTTATTGATATAATAATAATGATATACATGGTGGTTCAAAACAAATGCAATTAACTTAAGAAGGTGATTACTTCTTAAAAATAAAGGATAGTCTATTTTTGGACATAGGGTCAAAAATAAATTTTAACAAAGATGGAGAAATATAAAAAAGATCATTATTATTTTGATCTATAAAACAAAACAAAAATTAAACCATTTAGTAATGTCAAATAATATAAGACAACTAGGATTGTTTATTAAAATTAATTTCTTCGTCCTTACACATACCATATTATTTACATTTTATTTTTATTTTTTTAATCTTTGGACAAACCACTAAGGCTAAAAGCCTAAATACTAACGTACCGTGGGTGTCTTAAGCGAGGTAAGAGGGAGATTGTTGACACGGGACTTAAATACTTGAAGATTTGGGGGAAGGAAAGATCTCCGCGGGCAGCAGGTTTCACATTCTAGAAACTCTAGGGATAAAAGAACGAACAAAGTGGGAAGTTCGGGGCCTGTCTAGTTGGACCGTATAGGGATGCATACGCGCGGAACCACGAGTTTCTCTGTTGGGAACCGTGAGTGGAGGAACTATACTGGACAATTCTTCAGAGCAAAAGCCATGGAAGTATCTATAAAAACGATAAATCCCCACAGCCCGACGATGGGCAAGAAAGGAAAGCCTTTCTGTAAGTAAGGGATCATTAATGAGACAAATAGCTCTTTTTTGAATAGAATCAAGAATGCTTAGGGTTGTGGGGGATGCCATGCCCCAGATATGAGAACAATATTCCAAGGGAGGTCGGATTTGGGACACATATAAAGTGTATAAATTAGAAGGGAAAAAAATACTTTTTGGCTCGAAAGAGAAATCCAAGCTTTTTTGAAGCTGCCGTGGCTATAGATACAATGTGTTTATGCCAGTTAAGGTTACTTTCAAATGTGACGCCCACAAGATTGAAGGTGTCTTTGCTCTGTAAAACTTGGCCGCTCATTAGTAGAGGATGAGTATTTGGTGACTCTTTTGCGACAAGAAACATTTTGTTACTTTAAATCAATAAGTTAATAAAGAAAAACCTAAGATACAAAAAAGATTTTAAAGATACCAGGCTATTTTTGTCCAGTTTTTTTGTAAATAAAGTTGAAAAGATTTTTTGGGTTAAATTATGTTAACTTCCACTACAAGTGCTAAAAAGTGTAAAAATTAAGAATTTTAATAACACGTATAATGATAATTTTCCATTTCTAAAAATTTAAATTTTGTTTTCTTCAAATTGCGTATAGTATACAATTGCCAACTCAATTGACAAACTTTAATGGGTGATACTTCAATAAAAAATAAGGAAAATATGTTAGATATGCAAAATGGGACTCTTTGGTCTAGACTCCAGAGTCTAGAAGCCGTGCACTTGCATAGGTAATTAGCCCTAAACTGAGGATTTAAAAAGAGTTTATAAAGTTTTCTTTTTAATAGCCTGCAAGATCGTAACGGTCAATCTGAAGGTTGCAGGTCTGCATATTTCTGCCTTTTCTAGTAACTTGCCCACAAACTCTGCAAGGCATTAGATTAGATTTAATTTATATTTGTCAAAAATATATTTATAATGAAGGTTATTCTAAAGTAACAAAAATTTTTATTTATCATTTAAGACTGGTGAGGACGCAGGAGTAGCCGCTCAAGGTTCCGCCTCATGGACTGACCCTGAAGGTGGCCAACATCAAGTCAGCTACGTAGCTGACGCTGGTGGATACCAACCTCAGAGTGCTGATCTTCCAGTTGCTCCTGAAGCCCCTGAGATCCCCGCTGCCATCCAAAGGGCTTTGGAATGGAACGCCGCTCATCCTCAAGAAGAAAAAGAACAGTAATCTATTTTATCATAAATAAATTAAATATTTGTTATGGTCTTATTTTAAAAGACCGTGTTTGTATGTAAATAAATGTTGTACATTAAATTTTGTTTTTCTTTTTGACAAGATAAGGTTTGAAATACAAATATTGATAGTGCCTAAAAACAGTGCAGTATTACCCACTATAGGCTCAGTGGCGTAGCGTGCTTGGGGCAGGGGCGGCTGCCTCCCGCCCCTTCGGTTTAAGCGCTCTCCCAACCAGTGGCACACCCATAATTTTTTTTTTGAGAGGGCTTCAGCAAGTACTTCAAATTTTACTAATAAATAAAAAAACTCAATATGAATTTTAAGATAGAAGCTCATCTAATCAACGCTGCCAAAAAATATTTAATTTCGTTAAGAACTGACAAAACATTTTTGCAGTTAAAACCTGAAGCTTAAGCTTTAGCAGACAAGTGTGGAACCACTAAAGATCGAAAGTCAAAAAATGTAAAAGGAAAACAAAAACTTTTTATGATGAAGGTTAAAGCGATCAGCATGAAGATTCAGAACAAAAATTTCTGATCACCATATTCTACGTAGCTTTGGATACTCTTATTAAAACATTATTTAACGCGGTTTAAATGTTTTATACAGATTTATAAAAAATTTGAATGTTTATTTGTGAAAAATTACACCCAACAAGTAAAAATATTGATTATATTATGAAACTGCTTAACTTTTATAAAAATGATTTATCGTTAGAAATCGTAGATGAATATAAATTGTTTTGCAGCTTCATGACCAAAGCTAAAAATGAAAATAACTAGAAACAGAAGAAATATTACCATCATTTTTAAGGCTGTTTTTACAGTTTGAAAGTTTTCTTGCATGCAAGTTTTTGTTGCTGCAACTTTTCGATCTGCTCGCGCGCATTCTTCTCTTTTTAAAATCTGCTGCAATGTGCGCGTGCGCACATCAAAAAATTGCAGCAAGAAAAATTGCATGCAAGAAAAATTTCAAACTGTAAAAACAGCTTAATAACAAACCATTTAAACAACGTCTACCCAAATTTAATAAAATTATATAATTTTTTTAAACCATTGCAAATAAAAGCGCCGGCGCTGAAAGGTCATTTAGTCGTTTACGCAATATAAAGTGATATGAAAGAACCACGTACTTTTGGCGAACAGGGGCTAAACGACTTAGCCCTAATAAGCATTGAGTCCGATTTTGCTCTTGATGTTGACTTGATGTTTTTAGTTAAGTCTTATTTTGTATTTGTTTTTGCAGAAAAATATTTTAAAAACCTTTTTTTATATTTATACATTTTTAAAGTGCGTTTTGTTTTAGTTAAGTTGTATTTTATATTTGTTTTTGCAAAAACAGATTTAATTTTTTTTTATTTATATTTTAAAAAATAAAAAAATAATGTTTTAATTGAAAAATTATAAAAAGAATAATCACATTTTTATTTGTAGTTAACTCATTTTAATGTACTTGTCTTGATGGTGCCAGTAAAACATATTTATTAATCCTCCATCCATATGTTAGAGCACGCTATCCAAAGCCGGTCTCTTTAATGAGACTCCACAATCTTGAAACTGGCTCCTTGGTAAATGTTGCTGCTTTAGGTTTTTCCTCACCCAGCCTTGCAAACCGCAGACGACAAAGGGCTTCGCAATAGCACCATATGTGTTCTGCGGTTTCTTCTTCTTCCTGGCAGAACCTGCATAGGTTTTCTTCTGCCAGGCCTATTGTTTCCAGGTGTTTATTCAGTCTGCAGTGACCTGTTAGTTGACCCACTATAATTCTTACTGCCTTCCGGTTGTAATTCAGAAGGTCTTTCGTAAATTCCGGCGAGTATGCCTTTATGAATTTTTTCGCCTGACGTTGTCCTGGTGTTCTTCTCCACCAGTCTTGGGATTCCCTCATGATCCATGATCTAATAGATGACCTTACTTGGCATGACGGAATACCACAGTAGGGCTCGGGGCCTACCATTGCCCTGCCTGCACCCTCCTTTGCCAGTTTATCGGCTTCCTCATTGCCCTGGTGGCCCTCATGTCCTGGTACCCAGGCAATAGTTAGCTTGTTGGACGCACGCACCTCTTCCAGGGCGGCAACGCAGTCCTGCACCAGCTTAGAGCTGATCTTGCATGAACTGATCGCCCTGATCGCTGCCTGGCTGTCAATAAATTACTATGGTTTTACCCATGTAACTCCTTCTGGTGATTTCCCTAGCACATTGTTCTATGGCTACAATTTCCGCCTGGAACACCGTAGGGTGTTGTCCGAGACCGATGTTTATTTTCGTCCTCGGTTTGTCTCCATACATACCTGCTCCGACTCCTTGGTCCGTTTTGGAGCCATCTGTATACCAGATTAGGTCGGCTTTAATGGGAGGGCCTGCTTCTCAGTCCTTTCTATTCGGTATAATTGTTTGAATACTTTTGTTTAGCCAGGGCCTTGGTAGCATTTTGTCCGAAGGCATCTCACACAGTGAGTTGACTTCTTGGTTCCTTCCTTAAATCTCCATTGTATGGCCCTTTCCTGGCTTATAATTGGACTCTGGCCTTGTTTAAGACGGTATTGTACCGCTTTCACTTCACCTTGTATGAATATGTGAAGGCGGAGGTAGGTTAAGCAGCACTTCTAGAGGCTGCAGTAGGGGAGTCGATTTCTGTGGCCCCCTGCAATACCTCAGTACTTCGTAGCACTTTTGTAGTTTTGCCTTTTATTAACGTCTTTTTTACATATAGGTCAACATTTTAAGAAAATGTAGTTACGGACGTTTTAACTATAGGACGGCAGAATTGTTTTAAACAATTTATTTTAGAACCACAAACATTACATGTTTTTGTACGTACTTATTAATATTTTATGTAAAATATTTTACTTTTTTATAACCTTGTTCTTATGCAAGCTGATCTTGATGAAATTATCTGAAAGATTAACATTTGAAATGCATAATAGTAATAATAAAATAATCAATACAAAATTTTGAATACCTTGAGAATATTAAATGACACCGGAAAAGAGCCAAAAATTTTGTGGTGCATCACAAGGTGGAAGCATGATAACATCTTTATATAAATTCAAAAAACTCTTTTAGCTTTAGTATCTATTACAAAGTCAAATAGTAGCAAACAAAAAATGTTCTCAAAAATTGTTGTGTTTTCCGGCCTATTGGCTGTAGTTCTTAGTGCCGCTGTTAACGAACCAGTACCAATTGTATCACAGGACGCTGACGTAAGCCCCGACGGATCTTTCCAATGGAGCTACCAATCTGGCGATGGTACTGCTCAACAACAAAGTGGACAACTTCAGGGTGTAAGTTAAATGCAGCTATAGATTAATTTACTCTGGTATTAAAAATCTCATTTTTAAATAAAAGAAATATTTCTGTATAGGGTTCATTTATTTTGGTTGCAATTATATGTACTGTATAGGCTAGACGGTAAGGGCTACAAAAATAACGATATATTTGCCGTTTAGTTTTTTAGTGTTTAATTTAGTTATCTATTTAGATTAAAACCAATACTAAATAGAAAAGTTGGTAATGGTCTAGGTAGATCCGCAACTATAATTTTGACCAAATTTGGTATCCGGGTTTTTTGGGGCGCTGAATACAAATCTAAAAAGATTTTTAGTCAAAAACGTTTCGTTTCCATCATTAAAGTTGACATTTAAACTAACCTCAATTCTCGTTATATTACCCCTTCTTTTTACACAATTCCTGATTTAAAGCTAAAGCGGCCAACAGTATTTGATTTTCACCTTTTAAAACCCCTGTGCTTCTATTTATTTTACACCCTTTATTAAATAAATTGGAAAGGATCCCTTCGCCTCCACCATAAACTGCTGCGTTTAAAGACAATTAAAAGCGAAGCTATGCAATATAATTAAAAAAAGTGTAAAATAGGTAGAAAAATAAGGTTTTAAAAGGTGAAAACAAATTATTGTGTACCACTTTAACTTAAAATCAAGAATTGTGTGCAAAAAGAAGGAGGAATATAGTAAAAATGAGGTTAGTTTAAATGCCAACGTTTGAATAATATCTCGGAAACGAAACGTTTTCTACTAAAAATTCTTTTAGGTTCGTAATCAGCTCAACAAAATCCCCATATACCAAATTTGGTCAAAATCGGAGTTGCGGACACTTTCTAGATGAATACTCAAACGTTTTATAGCTTTTTACGTAAAAACCAGTGGCGCATTTAAAATGATTATAAATGTTTTAGTTTTAAATAATTATGGTTTATCCTAAAATGCCATTCATTTTTTTAATAATACACCTAATAATATGCGGTAAAATGTCGGAATACCAAAAATATTTTTGGTAATAATTCCTTTGGATATTTAAGGCTGGGGATGAACAAGGAGAAGCCGTTCAAGGTTCCGTCTCATGGACTGACCCCTGAAGGTGGCAAGCACGAAGTAAGCTACGTAGCTGACGGTAATGGATACCAACCCCAAAGTGCTGATCTTCCAGTTGCTCCTGAAGTTCCAGCTGCCATCCTCAGGTCTCTTGAATGGAACGCAGCTCACCCAGAACCAAAACAAGCTTAATTGTTTGAATCGAGTTAAATAGACCAAATATTTGTTACTGCCATGTTTTGTTTTTTTTTGTTGTATATGTAAATAAATATTATTTCATACTAAGAAGTTTCTTTTACTTATTTTATATACAGCGTGTCCCATTTTGGTTGGAATTGCGTAATATTTTAGTTATTAATTAATAAAGATGAAACCTTATGGTTTCGGCTAGCCCGAACTACATGATGCCATAAGCAAGCTCCTCATACTTCTCTTAGTTTTTAAAAACTTGCATTTCAGGTACCCTTTGTGTCTTAGTTGACTGCCAACCACGCATGTATATAGTTTTTTTTTTATGGCAAGGTTTTGACTGGCAGGAAAAATTTGGCATAAAAAAATTTTGGAGAGCATAATAAAATGGTCCTTACTTTTCAAATACACACCCTATTACTACCTTTTTTGTACTACAAAAGGTTTTAATTTCTTTGTTCCATATGCCAAGGGGGGAGGGGGTGTCTACTCATACGCATTAAAAGCAAACAAACAAAGGATTTTTTCATACAAATTTCCTTTCTTGCTTAAGGTAAGGGGGTAAAACCTCCAACCCTTCCCCCCCACCCCCTCATATACGCCGATGCTGACAACTTATTAAAAGGAATAAAAGAAATTTTTACGTATAAACACCACATATTAGAAGATGGCGCCCAGCAGACATCTCAACATTTTCGGCTTCAGGGCAACTGGAGAATCGCGCCTCTGGGGTTGGTATCCATTAGCGTCAGCTACGTAGTTTACTTCGTGCTTGCCACCTTCGGGGTCAGTCCATGAGACGGAACCTTGAACGGCTTCTCCTTGTTCATCCCCAGTCTAAGAAATTAAAAAAAAACAAATAAGTAAAAACTACATACTTATTTGTAAATTAAACATAAATAAGCGTGATTTGTTAAAAATTTAAATGTTGATTAAAACCCAGAAAAGCTATAAGTAATGTCATAATGTATATGCAGGTGTCAACAAATCTATTAGACAAGCTATAACTTACAAGTCTTTGACATGTCTAAAATAAACCTTGGTATAAGAAGAGAGAAAGAGTTTATACATAATAGTTTTCACTTTTTAGTTTATCTCCGGCTTAACCAGAAGTAACTTTAATTTTGAATTTTTAAATGGAACACGCTGTATATTTCTTTATTTTTTGATTTCTGAGACAATTTAAAAATCAATTTAAATTTTTACGCCTACTTGATATTTTGAGAGCCATTTGTAATACTGCTTCTAGGTGGCTATAATCCTTAATTTATTACATTACCTTCTCGATTCCCGGCTTCGCTCGGGATTTGATATGAGACCCAAATAACCAGTTGTTCTGAATGAAGTTCAAATACTCGACAACAGATGACGCCACTACACTTAATTTCAAGTTGAAGGGTTGGAAGGATCCTTATATTTTTAAAAATACGCCCTTTAGGGTAAAACGGGAACTTTCTTGTTCGAGGGGGATAAAGGGCTATCACACTATAAGTCCCTTTATCGTATCGGACTTCTTCTCAAAGGTTATCGGCACATATATTTTTATTAACTTAGTTTTATTATATATAATGATAATGATTTTTAATCCGATCTCAAATAGGATAGTATTGTTAGATTCTTCATAAAATCTTTTATTTATAAGGTGCTTGTCTAAAGGGTTGCCATTTGAAAATTATTAGTTAGAAAGGCACGAAAATGTCAATTTGCACAATTGTTTTATTCCTATCTTTTATATTGGTCACAAAATTTGCGATTGTATTTTTAACGTCATCTATGGTCACTAGATGACGTTAGACTGATAGATTTTTAACGTCATCTATGGTCACTAGATAGGCGCGCTGTGGCGCTTCGGTTGTATCGGCAAGCGTCGATCACCGGAGTTAAGCGGTGAATGCGCGCTATAGTGCTGGATGGGTGTCCGGCGACAGCGATGTTTCGGGCAGCGGCACGCGGTGTTCTGCTTGGGGATGCGGACCGAGCAACAACCATCCAAGTTATGGAATGAATGGTGTGTGAATGAAGGAGTAGGGGTCAAGGTACAATAAGCCTTTAGGCTGCAGTGCACCACCTAGGGGCGGTCGAAGGACCTGGGTGGGATGACCCCGAAAGGGTGAAAAAAAAATAAAAATGGTCACTGAATTAATGTGCACGGTAATCATGGCCACCTAGAAGCAATATTAAAAATGACTCTTTAAAAAATCAAATGAGCTTATAACCTTAGTAAAATGTCACATTCTGACTTAAATTGTCAGAAACAAAGTTGATAAAATATACAGAGTGTTCCATTTAAATTCAAAAAATTTGATCCATTTCTGGTTAAACCGGAAGCGCTTTGAAAGTGAAAAATGGCAAAACTCACCTCTTCGTATACCATTTACCTATACCAGGTATTATTTTAATATGTTTAATACTCTAGGAGTTCTAGCTTATACAGTACTATTATAATTGCAACCAAAATAAATGTACCCTATACAGAAATATTTGTTTTATTTAACAAGAGATTTTTAATACAAGAGTAAATTAATCTATAGCTGCATTTAACTTACACCTTGAAGTTGTCCACTTTGATGTTGGGCAGTACCATCGCCAGATTGGTAGCTCCATTGGAAGATCCGTCGGGGCTTACGTCAGCGTCCTGAGATACAATTGGTACTGGTTCGTTAACAGCAGCACTAAGAACTACAAAAAGGCCGGAAAACACAACAATTTTGAGAACATTTTTTGTTTGCATTTGACCTGTCAATAGATACTGAAGATAAAAATTATTTAAGCTTATTTATAGGTGGTCTTATTTATTCACGCTAACATTTAAAATTCTCAAGGATTCCAAAATTTAGATAAGCATATTTTAATTTTATTATTAGTATGCATTTTAAATGTCTATAGTCCCACAAAAACGTTTCCTGCATAACTATCTATCCATCTGTCTATCTATGTAACGGAATCTTTGAGCCTAATTTTAACCAACTTCCAGCTATTCGATTTCTTTGAAACTTTGCACACGTGTCAAGGACCGATGAGATGCAATAATTTACAAACAGTATCCCGTTATCTTTTTTGAATCGCCAGGAAAAAAAATTCCATTATATTATAAAAACAACACCTAGGATGCCATCTGTTGGCAACATTTCAAACTTTGCTATTAAATGAAGAAGAAATTTTTTAGTTTTTACACAATTTGGTTAGTTGCACCATTGGTGTTCAATTTTTTATGAACAATAAAAAATATGGGGTTGGTTGCACCATTGGTTTCAGGATTCCATAATAAAAATTACATTATATTATTCATGCCCATACAGCATAATATAATGCGCAATTGTAAAAATTAACATTCTTTTTTGGATCATAGGAAAAAAATTCATTATATTATAAAATATAAAACAACACCTAGGTTGCCATCTGTTGGCAACATGTTCAAACTTGCTATTAAATGAAGAAGAAATTTTTAGTTTTACACAATTTGGTTAGTTGCACCATGGGTGTTCAATTTTTATGAACAATAAAAATATGGGGTTAGTTGCACCAATAGTTCAAAAAGATTCATAATAAAAATTACATTATGTGTAATGTATGCATAATACATAATGTGCGCAATTAATAAAATCAATTCTTTTTGGATCGCCAGGAAAAAAAATTTCCATTATATTATAAAAATATAAAAACAACACCTAGGTTGCCATCTGTTGGCAACATTTCAAACTTTGCTATTAAATGAAGAAGAAATTTTTAGTGGGTTGCAATATATTGGCAACGGTCAAACATTGCCTGGATTGCCATCTGTTGGCAAAATTTCAAACTTTGCTACTTAATGAAGAAGAAATTTTTTAGTGAGTTGCAATCTGTTGGAAAAATTTTAAAATTTGCCACTCTTGTTCATTAAAAAATTTTTCGCCATTTTGTCAAGAGTAGCAGAAACTAAAATGAAAAATAATTAATAGTTTAAAAAACTAAAAAACACGCTTTTATATGCAACCGAACTAAAAATTAGAAAATAATTTTTCATTAAAAAAAATATTGTCATTTCATAGTAAAAAAGCGTGGGGTGATAAATATATTAAATGTTATAATTATTATATTTGCAAATATCTATGATGGAAAAGTTATGAAAAAATAGTAAAATGCACCCACGCTTTTTACTATGAAATGACAATATTTTTTAATGAAAAATTATTTTCTAATTTTTAGTTCGGTTGCATATAAAAGCGTGTTTTTTAGTTTTTTAAACCTTTAATAAATACAGGGTGCGCTTTTAAAAACTTGCAATGGCTATATTTTTTAAACCAAGGCAAATATCAAAAAATGTTAAAAATACTATTTCTATTAAATTCGTAGGGAATATACAGTGTGTCCCAGGATAGGTGTTACAAGAGGACAAATGGACCAAAATTTTTGAATTTTAAAACAAAATAAAAAAATACTGGTTAGATGGTCTAAAACTAATAAATACAAAAATTTTACTCCAATTAGTATCTTACAGGGCAAGTTATAACTAAAGATATAAAAAAATGCCCAGATGTTTTATTTTTAAAAATTGTATGAGTAAATGTTAAATTTTATGTTAAAATTTAAAGTTAAAGCATGAGAGATAAAAAAAAATTAATTGTCAATTTTTACATTACGCATTACAACTTAAATAATGGGCAAGAAGAAGCAAAATTTAAAAAAATAATAATAATTTAAAAAAACAATTACTATTCGCTGCCTTGAGCCAAACATTTTAAAAACTGTTAATGCATAATGTAAAAAAATACAAAAGTATTTTTTACTTTTATTCTTTAACTTTAAACTTTAACATACATTTTAAATCCCTACAACATTTACTTACATAATTTTGTCCTATTTTTTAAAAGAACGGTCTTTTTACTCTTGGTCATTTTTTATATTTTAGTTATAACTTGCCCTGTATATTACCAATCGAAGTAAAATTTTGTATTTATTACTTTTAGGCCATGCGACCAGTTTTTCAAAATGATGTTTAAAAATTCCAAAACTTTTGGTCCATTGGTCCTCTTGTAACATCTATCCTGGAACACACTGAAACTTACACATTATTAAAAAAAAACTATATTAATCCCTTAAGCTGCACCTTCAGTCACCCAAAAATCCTAAATCGCAACACTCCTCTGAAAAGCTTTGTGACAAATGCTTTATATTGGTCATAAAAATTTGGGGTAAAATCAAATACTACCCTTAAATTTTAGAAAAATCAGATTTTTTTATTCACAAAGAATACAAGAAACTTCAATTAAATAAATATAAAAAATATTTATAATTTAAAATAATACTTCCTGTAGTGCTAACCCGCACCCATACAAAGTTTTAGTTAGTTCTGATTAGTTATCTTTCTGAATTCGGTCGTCGAGAAAAAAAGTAATAGCAAGAGTGCGTTCATAAATAAAATGTAAAGTAATCCTTGTACTCTGTAATGGAAACAAAATGACATTT
The DNA here is from genome assembly GCA_014170235.1 of Listronotus bonariensis. Classification (NCBI taxonomy): domain Eukaryota; kingdom Metazoa; phylum Arthropoda; class Insecta; order Coleoptera; family Curculionidae; genus Listronotus; species Listronotus bonariensis. Next base: position 40,830 of record JACEGR010002948.1, read on the forward strand.
GAAATGTATTACATTGTAAAAGCAATTTTTGAACGCTACTCAGGAAATGAAACGTAAATGTCCCTTGTAACCTGGCATGTAACGGAAAATAATCAAAGATGTTTATTTATTTATTTATAAACTAATATAAATTGCAATTTTAATATACTATAAATAAATTTATAAACAAATCAGTACTTATTAATGCAACACATTTTAAAAAAATCTTTATGTTTGTGTTTGTATAAAGATATTCTTATTTTGAATTTGAAAGAGTTTGTAGGTATTTGGTGGTTTGGAAAAAATTTAGTAGCTAAATAAAAAGAGCATAAAAATGAACAAAGTTGTTCCGACAACCATAGTAGCATCAGCAAAATATTTTTTGTTTTTTTTTAAAAACTTTTAAATCTAAAAATTATAAAAATTTTGTTTGTTTCCTATTCTTTTAGGAGACAAATATGAAATGCGCAAAATCGGTAAATTGTTACCGCGCTTGTGAGCACGGTAAAGAATGTAATACAGTTACATTTCCAGACTATTTTTAAACACTGTAAGACAGAAAGCAGTGTAATAAATAATACATTTAAACGACCTCTGTAACAGAAATGTAAGAAATGTGTACTTTGTAATGATTTATGAACGTAACCCAACTGGTCTTTGTTGTTGATCGCTTGTGCAACAGAACTAACCAGAACTTTCTATAAGGCCTGGTTAGCTTTACAGGAAGTATTATTTTAATTTTTTAATCATTTTTAATTACCTTTATATTAATTTAATTAAACAACTTTTTTATGATCAATGAAAAGCATTTTTCATAATCTTTCCAGAAAAGTGTCACATAAAAGATATTGCCATTTAAGTGACTAGAGGTGCAGCATAAGGAGTTAACAGAGGTATTTTAAAAAATAGGTCATGAATAAATAATACCCCGGGTTTTATAGAAACGGCTTTTTTTTAATATTTGCAACGGTTTAGAAAATATGGCGATTGTAAGTTTTAAAACACGCACCCAGTATTGTAAAATCCTTTGTAATTTATATGTACTCTGCTGATAGCCTTGTAAAATTATACATATTTAGCAATTACTTAACACTTTTACAAAAAGTTAATAGAAACAATGAAAACAATTTTTGTTTCAAGAGGAATAAGTGGTGTATCATATTTTTTTAACCCTTAACCATCTTATTTTAAAACACACTTGCTGCAACAAGAAAGGTACAAGCAACAATATTTATAATATTTTGCTCTAAGCCTTAAACTGTAAATAGCTCTTCTTCCTAAAGTTTATCTTTTGATTTTGCAATAAAATAGAGCATAGTTTTATACGGCAGTCTATACAATCTAGAAATGTAAAAATTTTATCCAAACATAATTTTCTTCTTGTATAGGGTTTCCTTAGAAATTACGAAAAAATAAGAGAAGTTTAAAATTAACTGCAATTTAGAACATGACATGCTTAACATCTACAGACTAAAATTTGCAAAAAACAAAACGTCATGGTTTTTGGGTAAAATTGTGTATTACTTTCTTTAATCGTATTTTCTAAGTATGTAAATAAATCTTCGATATACGATCAAATGCGCAACTTATAAAATAAAAAAGGCATATCTCTAGCAGCAGTTAATATAGCTTGAATTTTTACTACAATATTACTAATAAATCCATATTTTAAGTTTAACAAAACTAATTTAAAAAAATGCAGTAAAGTGTTAAACGTGTTCTTTTAATTTTTACTTAAGTGAAAGAAAATATTTAACAGAGTTAACTCTTTGCGGAGCACAAAACCAAGAAAAAGTGCTCTAGTGGAGCGTATTTTTTTTATTTTAAAAATACAAATATATTGATTATTATCTAACACTTCAAATAGGTATAAAATTAGTTTGGGGTATATTATATTCTTTCTTTTATTCTATTACCTTTTATTGGGAGGTAAAATTTTAATACCATCAAGCGAGAAGCGACAAAAAAAGACATGTCTAGCTTAGAAATAATAAACTAAAAAATTAATTATTTAATTATAAATAGCTTTTTCCCCTTTCAATTTATACACTTTGTATGTGTCCCAAATTCGACCCTCTCTGGAATATTGTTCTCATGTCTGGGGAATGGCATCCCCTACAACCCTCAGCATTCTTGATGCCATTCAAAGAAGGGCTGTTCGTCTTAATAATGATCCTTTACTTACTCAAAGACTTCCTTCTCTTGCTCATCGTCGAGCTGTGGGACTATCGCTTTTCTATAGACACTTTTACGGCTTCTGCTCCGACGAATTATCCAGTACAGTCCAATTGGACAGGCCCCGAACTTCCCATTTCGTTCGTTCTTTTATCCCTAGAGTTTCTAGACTGTGGAACCTACTGCCAGCGGAGGTCTTTCCTCTCCCCCCAAATCTTCAAGTTTTTAAGTCCCGTGTTGACAAACTTCCTCTTACCCTGCTTAAGACACCCACGGTCCCGAACTTCTCACTTTGTTCGTTCTTTTATTCCTAGAGTTTCTAGATTGTGGAACCGGCTGCCCGCGGAGGTGTTTCCTTCCCCCAAATCTTCAAGTATTTAAGTTCCGTGTCAACAAACTTCCTCTTACCTCGCTTAAGACACCCACGGTACGTTAGTATTTAGGCTTTCAGCCTTCGTGGATTGTCCAAAGATAAAAAAATAAAATAAAATAAATTAGTTAGTTAAAAAGTTGGATTTGCAATATCCCTTGTAAAATATGGCAAGCCCAAGTTTTCTTTAAATGTAGGTGAAAAAGTAGATTTAGAATATAGTAACATACTGGAGACTCTTAGTATTTTACTGTTATTTTAGAACCGGGCAATTCTGTCTTGTAACATTTTTTTTTTGTACTTCCGATAGCGGCAAATCAAGATCTATGTCGGCTGTCTAATTTTATTTTAATGTAGTTATATACATAGATTCAGGATGTAATTCTTCCTTAATATCTAAGATTATAATTAGAATTAGACCTTAAGGAGGCCCACAGACGATCAATATTATTGGGCAAAATGTTGTACAGCAATGACTATATTTAATATATTGCACAATAACTAGTTTTGTTTTGTAACTACTGGTTAAAACATGGATAAGAAAAAAGCAACTGTTTAAAACATGTTTAAAAATAAGAAAAAAAAACCTTTATTTCTTTCTCTATTTTTTGGAACTTATATTTATAATTGCTTTTGTAAAATAAATACTCTTTCGCATTTATAAAGAACATAATCGCTTTATGCTGTGTTTTTATCCTATTTTTGCTTAGAATATTCTAAAAGCAAAGGCAACTGTAGTTTCACCATAGACACTCCGAACAATGCTAAATTTTTGGTCATCAGCTTGGACGCTCGCTTCGTGGAATTTATCCATCCATCGATTACACACGTAAACAGTACGTATAATTTGCCGCTTCATAAATTCAGTTGACCAAAAATTAGCATTGTTTTGGGAGTCTATAGTGAAACCACAATTGTCTTTGCTAAAAGCCTATTAGCATGAGTCACTTTGCCCGCGATTTGACTAGGTTGTTGCTAAAAATCTATAAACTCAATGAAACAATTTTTTTTAAATTTTTTATTTAAAGTAAAATAAGAAGTGCCAAATATTGACCTCCTAATTAAACTATAATTAAAAAAATTATTTTTAAACGTGTAGCTTTGTACCTCAGAGGTTAATCAATGTGACTACCAGCTTTTACTAATAACTAAATACTATAACCAAAATAAATAAAACATGAAATAAAAAATAATAAAAACATATATTTACAAAACATACATCGTGATAAAAATACCACAGCCAGCCTTATGCATATGTAAGTATATAAATAACGAGCATTTTATGATGAGTATTAGATCATTGAGTATATAATTTTTTTTTATGCATATATTTCAAACTTTTTAATATTTATTCCCCGTCTTGTTCAGGGTGAGCAGCGTTATACTCTAAAGCCCTCTGGATGGCTGCAGGAATTTCTGGTGCAACAGGAATATCTGGGCTTTGAGGTTGGTATCCGTTCTCGTCTGCGGTGTATGTTAGAGAGTGTTGACCTCCTTCATTATCTGTCCATGAAGCTGATCCTTGCATGACTACTGGAGTTTCTTTTTCAATCTGCATGAAAAAATTATATATATTTTTTCTGGTAACAGTCTTAGGCCGGCCGCACACAGCTTATTTTCTAATCCTACTATAAGACACAATTATCTGAAGTTCGAATGATTTATGATATGTTTGTCGTAAAGCTCTATCCGATATCGGATCGGATGTGTGCGCTGCGGTACTAAAAAGATCTATATTTAGTTAACCTTCAGATAATCGTATCCGAGAATCGTGTCCAATATTAGGATCAGAAAGTAGGATCTGTGTAGCTGGCCTAAAAAGGCTTGATTCTTAATTACTAATTTGCCTGAAAAACACAAAGTGTAGTTAGTTTATAAAGAACTTAAGCACTTGAAGATTACAAGGAAAAAAATATCTCCATAACGAAATGGCTTCATATTCTAAATACTTTGGGATAAAGGATAGGACAAAGTTAATTGAACGTTCTTTAGGTGAAGTGTGTACATTTCGTACTATTTTGCACGAAATAAAAAAATTTCAGCGGCAAAAAAACTGTACAGAGTTATCATGTTAGTTTGTCCCATTTTTAGAAGCCTGTAACTTTTTTGGTTTTTGACTTAGTAAATTCATTAAAAAAAAAAAACTATATTTTTAGCCAAGTTTTTATGGGCTCTGTCAAAAATGACAGTAGGTGTCAAATGTCACATTTAAAAGCAAAACTATATTTTTTAAAAGCGACACTCTGTATATTATACCACCATTAAATGGGTCTTTTAAAGAGCTTTACAAAAATACCACATTTGATATATATATCTTTATTAGTTTTGGAAATATGACCATTAAAATCTTAAAAATATTATATGTAATTTCCACTTTACCTACTAAGAGGACTAAACTTAAACTGTAGGTAGATATAATCGAAATTATATCTATTATTTTTTTAATTTAAATGGTCATATTTCAAAAACTATTAAAGATAGATATATCATATGTGGTATTTTTGGAAAGCTCTTTAAAAGACCCATTTAATGGTGGTATAATATATAGAGTGTCCCATTAAAAAATAAAAATAAATTTTGCTTTTAAATGTGACATGTGACACCTACGGTCATTTTCACAGAACCCATAAAAACTTGCCTAAAAATTGGTGCGGATTTCTTGTTCAAAATAAAAGAAAGTTTACTTTATAAACATGGTATTAAAAGTCAACCATCGGGAAGATAACGCGAAAAAATTTAAGAAAAAAATGTCTTTATTTTTTCCTAAAAACAAAATCAGTATTGTATTTAAACTACCAGGTAATGTCAAATTACGATCTACATTTTATTTTTATTTAAAATAAATAAGTTTAATAAAAAAATCGCAAAAGTTAAAAAACTTTCTTAAGAAATCAGTCTATCAAAGTTTATATTTTTCGAGGTCGTTCCGTAAGTTTCTCTTTAAATTTGGTTCGCAAGAACGATAGAGGTAATCTCTTTCCACAACTTCCATTATAATAAATAATAGTTTAAAAAAACTAAAAAAACACGCTTTTATATGCAACCGAACTAAAAATTAGAAAATAATTTTTCATTAAAAAAAATATTGTCACTTCAGAGTAAAAGCGTGGGGTGCTAAATATATTAAATGTTATAATTATTATATTTGCCAATATCTATGAGGGAAAAGTTATGAAAAAATAGTAAAATGCACCCCACGCTTTTTACTCTGAAGTGACAATATTTTTTTAATGAAAAATTATTTTCTAATTTTTAGTTCGGTTGAATATAAAAGCGTGTTTTTTAGTTTTATTAAACTATTATTTATTTTTCATTTTTTAGTTCGATATGTATGTATGTATGTAAAAATGCTCCAGTTTATTCACTAAAATCCCAAATACTTCGCCATTTTGTCAAGAGTAGCTAAAGTTCCTTAGAAAAGTTTGGGATGTTGCCAAAAGATGGCAACACAGGTGTTGTTTTTATAATATAAAGGAATTTTTTTATCCTGGCGATCCTAACCAGGATAACGGGATACTGTTTGCAGATTATTGCATTGTCATGGGTCCTTAATACGTGTGCAAAGTTTCAAAGAAATCGAATAGCTGGAAGTTGGTAAAAATTAGGCTCAAAGATTCCGTTACATAGATAGATAGATAGATAGATAGATAGATAGATAGTTACAACCCAAGTTAATAAAAGCGTGTTAAAAAAGTGTAAACATTTTTAGAAAGAGTATTTTTGTAATGGTGATATTTTGGTAATATTTTAATATTCTAGCTCTTTTCATGTTTAAGACAAAAAAAAAAAAAAATAAAAACCTAATTTTTTCCAATTTTTGTACCACCCTATCTCCCTAATGGTTGTCTTTTGACCCTATGTTTATAAAGCACACTACCCTTTATTTTGAACAAATAATCATTTTCTTAAATTTCTCATATTTGTTTAGAAACACCCTGTATATTACTAAATAAATATTTTAAATTTTTAAACCCCATTCTAATGTTTTTAATTTTAAAATTTTATTTCGCTTAGAAAAGCAAAGCAAAAATACTATGGTGATAATAAAAATGAAACATTTTTGTATTTTGACTTTTATAGCTTTTTAATTTAAAATCATTTTCCAAAGATAACATAAAATTAATTTTAATCCGCAAACCACAAAAGCGACCAAAGAAATAAAAACATACTTTTTGTGACCAGCGTAAAATTCAGGGGTTGCCCGGGGGTTACTCCACCCCCTGAGCAAAAAAAAACCCTTTCGGAGATATATACCAAATTAGATTTGGTTGACAAATTTAATCTCAAACTAGCTGTTTGCTGGTTTTAACCCATATCACACCTTCAAGCTATAAGCAATAAGTTTAATTCGATAGATAAATAATAAAATGGAAAAAAAATATTTACTATTTTTTTATTTGGATGGCTAGATTTTCCAAACTATAAAAGATAGACATATCAAATGTTGTATTTTTAAAGCCCTTTAAAATACTTTTTCCTGAAGAAGGCCATATTTTTGAAACTATAAAAAATTTGATATATCTAATGAAGACTTTTTTTAAAGGATTTAAAAAAATCTTTTTGTTGGTAATAAAATATATAGGATGTTCCATTGAAAAAAGGGTATTTTGCGGTATAACTTAAACATCCGCTTGTGAATTGTTTTTCACGTTTAATCTTAAAGAGCGTTAAATATGATACCATTTTGCTAAAATACACTATTTTGTATTTTAAGTAATGAAGAAGTTACCAATAAAGGACTTTTAAATTTGGATGACCGTGTATATGTTTTTCAATAATATCCTACTGCTTATTTATACTTTTTCACTATAATGAGTAGGTATGTCATGATAGCGCCTATTTGGTAAGATATATTTATTTGATATATCTTGAAAAAAAAAAGGGAGCCTCACTGATGCGACTTTGCCCACGTCTATGTTCGTCCACGTTACGCCAGTGCCTATCACGACTTTTTTATACTTATATTAATACTTTATATTATGCATATTAAATTTTGTCACATTAATAAAAGGTTTTGGATTTTGTTAATAAAAAATATTATTATTCATAATTAAACAGCTAAAATTGAAGAAATAAAATATACTTTATAAAATATGTTTATTTAAAATATTATTTAAATTTATAATGGAATATTTAAATTTAATAACAATAATAATAATAAAAAAGTTAATGACTGAGGAGTTTTTTTCTTAATTACATAATAATCCTGGATTCATGACCAAACTCAATTGCCACTCTTGCGTGTGTAATTTTAATAGGTACAAATTATTTTTACAAATAGGAATTCTAAAGAAATAAGTTTTTGTATGGTTTATATTCATTTTAAAAATTAAAAAGCATTGCGACTTACTGAAAAACTAACGTTATAAAGTTTAAAAAGAAATTGGGTTTGGATATCACAAACGATTGCGAGGTTAACGTTGCTAGTAGGAAAGCTTTTTGAATATAAAAAAAAGGCTCCTTTACCACAGCAATAGGTTGCAGTTTATCTGTAATATTTATAAAATTATTAAAAATACTGCTACTGCTACTCCATTAGGCTGACTGGGATACACCCTAGGGCGCCATAAAAAAATAGGCGCCAGACAGGGGAGTAATAGGCGCTAGACAGGGAGTTTTTAAAAAGTTTAGGTTGAGGGAGGATTTTTGGTGAATAATTTCTCTGTGAATAAGGTGCTTTGAGGCAAATAGGCGCGAAAAGGAGGAAATGACCTTTTTTTGCTCTTCAAAAATTATTTTGCTGGAAAAATAGGCGCTCCGGGAATTCTAGCATATGGCGCGTCAAACAGTTAATACGGCCCTGTAGCCAGTCCGGCTGTTAACTTAACACAGCACTATTCTGCGGGATTATGTGTCATTCGTATTTTACAAATTTTGACAATGTTTTTTGCGCATAAAGAGATATATTAAAACACATGATTCAAATGTCGCCAATTTCTTGATTAGGATTGATTCTTTCACCTTTTCTATTTTATTTAAAAAGATATATAGCGTGTCTACTTAGATAGCACCATATGGAAAACTTTTATATTATTAATTTTACGAAAAAAGTTATTCTTCATAAAAAGTTTTGCATGATCTAAAAACTACAATGCGATTATCAGATATAACTTTTTGCAGTGGTATTCGAGGTAGGTATGTTAAAAAATATTAATTTTACCCGAAAGAAAAGTAACCTTATTTTCATAATTTTGAAAATGTTTATAAAGAAAACATGTTTAGGACTAAAATAACATTTACATAGGTACGCAAACTTGTTCATAAAAAAACTTTTTTAATTTTTTTGTGTTACGGATGAAAGTTTTAGTTTGTACATTAGAGCATACTTATTTTAAAATTTTTTAGATAAAGACAGCTTAAGAACTGTCAAAACGGCAAAAACTCACTGAAACGTTCGTCATCGTAAAAAGAAGCAAAAAAGTTTTTTTCCTTTAAATGAACCAATTTGCAAATTTAAAGCAAGTGATAAATATTGTATTTTTCTACGACCATATTAAAATTTCCCACATTACCAGTTTATACATGTTTTATTTATTTAAACTTATTAATTTTAACCTCACAGCCATATTGCTACAAAAAATCATAGCCTTCTTATTTTTTAAACTACAATTATCCTCTTCACAACTATGCCGTCATAATTTAATTTTAGAAAATTGTATGTATTCACTTTTGTAGAAATAATACTAAAACAGTTTAAATTGCCCTTTAATTTCTTAGTCATCCAAATTTATTATTACTATAAATTTTAAATAATTTTCAATAAATTTATTCGCAAACTGTCAAATTTTAAAACTAGTGACACATAAAGTAAAAGAAATAATGACGAAATCAAAGGTAACTTGACCGTTTGGTTCAGTTGATGTCGCATTTACTGTTATATTGCATAAATTATTATTTAAATTAGTTCTAGTAGGCACGAAAACAAAACAAAAAACAACAAAGTGGCGCAACAAGCCTCTAGCTTTTGGAACTTAAGCCCCTGTTTATAGAGTATAATTGTCGAAAAGCACTGATACATATTAAATGTTCAATAATTTTGGAGGGCTAAGTCCCCAAGCCCCCTCCCTAATTGCGCCATTTTATTTATATAATGCATTTTAAAGTTGTAATCAAGTTCTATTATTTAAATTAAAAACTTTTGCCTTTATCATTATACATCATACTTATTCTACAACTTATTGAATGACAAGGCCATACAGATTATGCGATTATCATTTTGACGGTCAAATCTACTGAAGTTGTACAAGTTGCATAGTCTGTGGGCAGTTTAATATGATGTGAATCGATATCTGAAAAATAGTTTAAAGTAAGCATTAGGCTAGCAAGCGCGACTTTTCCAGAAAGAGATTTTGTCAATGTTTCACCTAGTTCATAATAAAATTAAAATAACAATTAATTTTAACAAAGCATAAACACAAATCTAATATTATGCAAAAACTTCCTAGACTATACTAGGTCATAATTTAGCTTGACCAATAGGCATTAAAGTCAAAAAGGAAGCATATACCCTTAATTCGGAAAGTTAAAAAGAGGCGTATAATGGGATCACGGTCAATGCCTACAGGCAATCTTTTAAATAATAAGTGAATACGTATATAATATTTATTAGTTTTTGCAATGGATATTCGTATACATATTTTAAAGTAGAAATATATTACTTTTAAAGTCTGTCCATAAAAATAGTTTATGTTTATTGTGTAGAAAATGTAACACGTTATATAGCGAGGCACAATAAATTGCTCACAAAATTTGCCCTACCTGAGAACTAAGCCACTGTAAGCGGGGTTACTGAATATTATAAACATTAAAATTGATTATTTTTTTGTTATATATATATATATATATATATATATATATATATATATATATATATATATATATATATATATATATATATTTAATTATACTATTTATAGAGGACAGGTATTTAAAATAGATCTTAAATTTATAATTAGCATTATTTTTAATATCAAACTTGTTTGTAAGTGTTACTTTTAAGCTAATAATTTAAAAAATTAGCAAGCAATATAATTATCCTACAGATATACTTTTTAATTCATTATTCACCCATCGGTCACTTAAAATATAGTAACAAAGCAAACCTACTTGTTTTCAGGGGCGTAGCTACCGCCGTATCAGCCGTATAAATAATACGAGGCCCCCGGGCTGCAGGGGCGTAGTTCTTTTTTCTGGTCTTAAAGAATGTTTGATAAAAACAAAAAAAGCAATGCTTAAATAAGAAAAACAATGTTCTTTGGAAAGTGGGGACCTTTTTTTTGGGTCCCCTAACTCGTTGTGATACGGGGCCCCTTCAAGGCACGCTACGCCACTGCTTGTTTTTAGGTAAATAGGTAAACATTTGTAAACAAAAATTAAATAATATAAAAACTGAAATCTTGATCAGTGTATTTTTAAAAGTCTCTTTGATAATAAAGTAAAAACTAAAATTATTTTAAAGGTGATATTTTTTTGTTTGTATTGATTTTTGGCTAAACAGCCAGTCGCACAGAATTTACAAATTTAAATATGCCTATGTTTAAGGCCATTTATAAAAAAGTATTATTTAATGTTTTTTGCTTAAAATATAAAGGGTGATCAAAAACCTTATCAAAAAAAAAAAAAAACAAAAAAAACCAAGAGGTAATTCTCCAAATAAAGGAAATACCTCAAACATAAATTTATGTCCTAAACGTCTTAACTTTTGAACTATAGAAAAATTATTTTTTTATATCCACTGTTATATTAATTTAGATATTGTTACAAAATTTGACAAACGTTTCGTATGAATTTAAAGATTTTTTTCGTTCGTACAAAAAAATACCATTGTCGTTCGGGATAAACAATTAAACATAAATATTTTTTAATTTAAAAACTTACGTTGTTTGATTTTTCTAAAATAAAACATATTGTCTAATTTTTGTATAGTTTTGAACCAAGTTTCATACATTCTAAATTGTTTTCTAAGCACTTATATCATTGGCTTTCCTGCCGGCAAGTCCCTATGTTTAACGATTAAAACTGGATGCCATTAGCTATTGGAAAATATGTAGTATAGTTATAGTTTAAAAATTACAATATATAGTAAGAACATTTTAAAAGCGCAAATTCGGTACCCTTTGAAAATAATGCAAAAAAACATAAAAAAGGCCGCCTGCAATCGGACTATTTTATACAAAGGAGCCGCGATCCTTTACAGCGACGCGCCGATACACTATGGGATAGAAATCCATTATTTTGGCCAAAAAGCAACTTTGAAATTTTAATGGCTCATGCTGTGTATTTCAAAGTAGATACTTCAAACTACATGTACGCAAAATTATAAAACGATATGACGACTTCTATTGGGGTAATAAGAAACTTGAAAATGTATTTTAAGTAAACATAAATATACAACATTTAATCTACTTAGTTTATTATTAGCCTTATTTACTAAAAAAGTAAAAGAGTTTAAATAATAAGAGCTATTGTTGTGTTTCCGATGCAGTCTCGCGAAGTCTCGCTACTTTTGTCAAAGATTTTTTACCTTTTTCTTTATCAGTTTTTGTACTTACAATTGCCTTCCCACTTTTTGCTACTTCTGAGTGTAAGGACAGATACAAGATTTTTAAAAATTTACAAGGTTTTCCATTTTAAAATTTAATATGTTTTGTCCTACACTGTATATCCTAATCTACCAAAAAAACAGTGTTTTTATTTATTTTATACGTTAAAAAATAAAAAAGTTGCGAAGATGTATCTCTATTACGCTTATAAGAATAATTTAAAATTAATTTTCAGATTTGGATGGTCATATTTCTGAAACTAATTGAGATAGACACATCAAATGTAGTATTTTTTTAAAGCATTTTAAAAGATTTTTTGGTGGTGATGTAATATTCAGGGTATTTCATTTAAAAAAATCATACCTGTTGTCGTACCCTGTATATCATATGAGATAATAATCATCGGATTACTGATAAGAATACTACCGAATTAACCAAACAAGCTGACATTTTAGTTTATTTTGTACAATAAAAAATAATAATGTTAAGGGGGTGTAAATTTATAATAACATATAATAAGTTTTAGGTTCCCAAAAGCATTTGTAATAAATTATAATATTTTTCCAGTAAAAAGCACCTCATTTTAAGTTAGATTGGTAAGTTTCAGAATTTTGACCAAAAAAATAATTTCTATCCCATAGTGCAATGACCAGCTGCATCAACCGGCATATCATAAAAGAAATATTGCAAAGGCGGCCGCGAAGACAAGCATGCCGATTTATTTGCTTTAAACTTCTTTGTGATTTTTTTTTATCAAAGAGCACCGAATTTACATTTTTAAACTGTTCCTGCTATACCTATGCATCGCTTTCTTACAGCCAGATTAATTTTGTCTAAAAAGTGCTTTTAAAACTTTTTTGTTTTGACGCACCGTATTAATTTTTTTGTATTCCGTGTTGTTTATTTCAATTTTATGATTTTCATAGTATTGTTTTAAAAAATGTTATTATTTTTAAGTTTAAATCTAAAACCAAAAATTTCTTTTTGTCAAACCAAAAGGCCTCAACCATTTATAAAAAATCGTTTCTACAAATTTTCGAGCTACTAACCGGCTTAGGTTGTCCACTCTGTTCCGCCTTAGTTCCATCTCCTGATTCAAACGACCACTTGAAAGTTCCATCAGGCTGAATATCGCTCTCCTGCGAAATAATTGGCACAGGTTCCCCCGCGGGTCCAGCAGGAGCACTAAGAACTGCACAAACTAATGCCAGTAGTACTAACGCGACTTTGCAGGAGATCATGTTGAAAAGTAATTGGATAAAAGTAATTGAGAAGTACTGATTAGTGAATAAAAGTGATGCGCTTATATATGAAATAATAGTAATTTGTTTGCCCCTCCTGCATAAAAGGTAAATAAATAAGAGAATAAAGATGGTTTAATGATCGTGCTGTGATTTATACAGGGTGTTCAGCTTTGGCACCTATTGTTTAAAAAACAAAGAGGAATAAATGTAAATATAAGGAGTATAGTTGTTATCACTAAAAAAATAATTTTAAACCATCTGCTTAAATGTATAATAAATTTTTAACTTCTAAATCCATAATATGTTTTACAGGCACAAAAATAGGTACGTGGTTTCCAAAAAATGTAAAATATAGTTGTCCCAAAACTAATTATTAGGACGGAATTAAACAAAATTTGTTTACATATGTCCAAACTTTATAAATCGATATATGCGGGACTACAACAAATCGATACACACGGAGCTGCAGCTATCCACTTGTCCTTTAAAGGACAAGTGGATAGCTACAATTGTTGTATGAAAAGGGTTAATTTTACCCCAAGGATGTCGATGACTTCATTCTTTATTATCTTAGCATATACCTATCTAGAGGCAGCTTTGCCGTACAGAACAACGTACGGCAGAAAGAAAAAAAATTTAAAGCAAATTCATGTTATCAATGATATTGTTAATTTTACAAAATTATGTTTCACAGTTTGAGTAAAACATTGTATTTAAGTATTTAAAATGAATTTTACCACTTACCTATAAAAGCAAATTTGAACATCCCGAAAATAAATTAATAAATTGCTAAATTTCGACCTTAGGTTACGTTTATACTGGGTGTTTTAGAACTATGGGATCAAACTTCTAGAGGTTATTCAGTGCAACAGTAGAAAACATTTGAGTATATAGGGACCTATGTCCGGAAAAATGTCACTACGGCACTACAGCCTTAAGAGTCTTTAAGTCTTTAAGAAATTTAGAAAGACGATGAATTGCCTAAATCAAAAATGCATGAATTTTTTTTTTACATAAAATCACTACAAAATTAATAAATACAAAAAATATTAATAAATTTAAAAAAAAACTCTTAATAAAATAAAAAATAATATAACAAAATTTTTAAACATTGACATTGACATTTTAAATAATTGTTGTGTGTACAAATGGCAAAAATTAATGTTTTAAATTCTATTTAGGCAATTTATCCTTTCTAAAGTTTAGGGTGTATTAGGGTTGTAGAGCCGTAGTGACACTTTTCGGAACATGGGTTCCTAGTTCCTATACTCAATTTTTTTCTACTGTTTCACTGAATAACCCCTAGTAGTTTGATAGTTCTGAAACCCTGAATATGATATTAAATTTAATGTTACGGTACTGGCAAAAGTTTGTAAAATTTTTGTGATGAAGGAAAAAATGATACCCTAACGTTTATGTTTTAAAAATAAGACTTTATAAGTTAATAATTTCTTTTTAGTAAACTGGTTTAATTGTTCAGTGTGTATAACACAGTTGAATAACATATTATACAATTATTGGTTTTAATATTTATTTTTTGTTTATTTTAATAATGAAAAATAAAATAAATATTTCTGATAACACAAAAATTTGTTTTTCAAAAAATCTATTTGATACATCTGTAAAAAACTCATTGATAATGTTCGCCGCTGTTTAACTGCTAAGCTATTAAAAGATCTAATGTATTTTAACACGCTTTCATTAACTTGAGTTGTAACTATCTATCTATCAATCTATCCATCTGGCTGCTATAAGGAACTGATATTTTTGAGCACCTATGATCTTTAAAACTTCACAGCATAATGTCCAGATAATGTCAATAATTGAAACTATCCTTCATCGTTTTAAGGACCAAATGACAATGCCATAATCTGCAAACTAGTATCCTCTTTATCTCATTTTTTATTGCATGAAGAAAATTGTATTTACTATGTGGATTGCACCAGATGCTCAATCTGTTTAAACATTAGCCTTTGCTATCTTTAAAGAAAAATGAAACTTTAGTATTAAAGATGTTGGAATTCTGTACGCTGATTGCCATCTGTTGCAAATTTGAAATTTTGCATACTTAAGGACTGGTTAATTTTCTTGTTTGCAATGCTTTTAGTAGGTTGTCCAAATTTACGTATATTGTCGTACAATATAGAACTAAAAAGTTGTTTCTACTTAATATTATGAAAATAACTAATAAATAAGCACACTTTGTATATTAGCGAACTGGCAAGTAAAATGAACTATCAAAACGAAAAATATTGATCACTTCAGAAAACTAAAAAGCACACGCGTTTTACTATGTCACCACTTTCAACCACAGATATTGGCAAAATAATATGATAATAATTATTTTCACTTCATAGTATTAAGCGCGGGGCGCATTTTACTATGAAGTGATAACTATTTCCATCATAGATATTGGCAAATATAATATTAATTATAACTTTTAGTATACTAGGCACTTACGCTTTTTTACTATGAAGCGTGAATATTTTTAGTGATATATTATCTTTTTAGATATTTTATTCGGTTGGGATATAAAAGCGTGTATTTTTGAGAACCTTGCTTTAAACTATCAATTATTTTACATGTCTAACGGTAAATGATATCCTTATCCTTTTAGGAAAATGCTGTATAAGGAATTATTGAGAACCTCGCTTTTTAATTCAAACAATGTCCTGAGTAAATAATATCCTTTTTTCAGGAATATGTTGTATAAGGACATTATTTTATCTCATCTTTTTATTGCAAAAACAACTGTATTTACTTTATTTCAAGTGATTCTTTTAGTGCAAATTTCTTTTTTCCAAAAATATATTATATATATTTATTTGTGCTTTATGCATTTACTAAATTATTTAATATCAAAATTTAGCTTTCTTTTGTAATGGTTTGTCAGCTTGTCCAGCAGATTACTGTGAAAAATATAAATAAAAGTTTTTCTACTTCTTATTATGTGAAAATAGCCAAATAGCACACTGTTTTTATGCATAGAAAATGACATAAAACGCACTCCTTGATCCTTTAGAAAACAAATAATATCACACGCGTTTTTTAAAATATGCTTTTCAACCCTAGTGTTGAAAATTACATATGACAGATGTAAATATTTCATAACACTTGTTATGTAATATGCTAATATCACACTAGTGTTGCAAAGTTACTTTACAAGTGTTTGCCAAAGTTATTAGCTGTCTTTTATCTTAACAAACAAAAAACAAATTTTTTATTGGTGAATAATTCGCTGGTCATAGAAAAAATAGTATACATTACTTGTGTGAAAATAAATTAGTCAGTTTCCACACTTGTAATGTAATATATAGGGTTATTTATTTAGAGGTACTATTTCTAGTAGGTATTTTTGGATAGATGGGAGGGTCCAAATTTTAAACTGTCATGGTATTTGTGTTTAGCACTGTTTGACAATTTATTGTAAAAACACTTAGACCCCAGCACAACGTCTAAAACTTTTAGCTGTATTATGGAAATCATTATTATTCGAGGAAGGGGTTTCGTGTGCTTCGGGCAACTTAGGCTCTACGCATAATCGACCTACTGAGCGGACTATTTGCTCTACCATCACAAAAATTTAAACTCCAATTTTCATTATTGGATAATCCTTGACCAAATCACCACATCTATAGAAATCAGAGGTGGGGAGAAAGACAAAGCCGTTTTGTTAACATGGCACAAAATAGCATTCGCGCATGGTAACATGACGCAAGAGCAATATGTATTTTTTAATATCGATTTTAATATAAAGGTTCGTCATCTAGCGTATTCGACAAAACAAGTTAATAATACTCCTGCAATGTAGGTAACTTTTTAAAAAAAGAGACCATTTGCCGCCCGCATTTGCCAAAACTTGGTAATTATACAAAATTTGGCAATACAATTTAATAATGTAGGTAACTTTTTTAAAATAAGAGGTCTCTTGCGGAGCGCATTTATCAAAACATGCTATAATTTTTCGAATGTACGATAAACGTCACCACCACGAAGCCTTATTTGCGCATGACTCAAATCGCCGTTCGGGTCCGTTGCTCGTACTTTTTTGAACGCATTTTTCGGCTATTTGCAACCGCGCATCTCATATGTAATATTCCTCTCCCCTGAAAACCTCTTTGGTCATATCCAGCACGTAGTGTAGAAACTATAGCGGCAGAAGTTGCGAGTGTACGCGATGATCCTGACGAATCGATTTGGTACTCGGAAATTGGAGCTTAAGAACAGAGCATGTTGGGCGCAGTTAGGGCCAACATTTAAATGTATAATCTTTAAGAAATAAATTTAAGATATAGTTCTTTCGTATGATAATAAATATTACTTAATAACGTATTTTTTTAATTTTTATTTTTTTAAAGTACCCCCAAATGAATTACCCAATACTATTGTCATCAATATGTGACGCAGAATATATTGTGTAAATTTAAATACCCAATGACCTTTTAAAAGGAAATTATACACACTCTGTATAGTTTTATTGAGTAACTCATGCAGTGCGCTTCCCACCTATCTTGTTAAATAAGATGTAATGAATCGTCTTCTAAGCCAAGCATTTCTTCAGTCAAGGACTGATTATTTTATTTATCAAATATTTATTATTTTGCAAGTGCAAACATCATGTTTTTGCTTAAAATGCCAAATTGCATTTTATCTTTGTGTACAAATATGCAAACTTTTTTAACGAGGTAGAATATTATGCGTAGGAAGATCTTGAAACATCTTAACAATAAATCTGAGGGTAATTGAAGTTAATTTACAACATTTTTAGGTGTCGTACCTTGAAATTGTTAAACTATGTTTGTCTATGTTAATGAATTTTTTAAAGTTTATTTGTTTTCTGGGAATATAAATTTACAAAAAAAAAACATTATTTAGTTTTTTTCATTGTAAAGATATTTAATTAATATTTTTTAAGAAACCCAAACTTTTTTTATATACTATAATGAACTATTCTGCCCTAGCATTATTATAATAAAAATTAGGATATAACTTTGAAAAAAATTAATAGGTAATGAATTAATTATTATAGAAGAATTCTTAAAAGTTAGAAAAAGTTAGAAGAAACTTACTTAGATAAGGTTGAAATTCCTAAACATTTCAAGGGCTTCCAGCCAAAATTATTTTATAATAATCTTATTCTTAAATCAAAAGCAAAATAATATTTTGCTTAAATCTATATTACTAAACACTAAACAAATATTTTTTTTCTATATAGCTAAACATTTTTATTATCTTACCTGGTTATGATATTTAAAGTGTATCTTTTACCAGTCAATTAATTTTACCAAAGTAATATAGTTGGTAATATCAAAGTCAAATCATCATTCATTTTTAATACAAAGTTTTTCACATTTTAAAAGCGCCTCCAAGAAATCAGTTCACGTCAGGCTATCTCGTGAGAACTTAAATTATGATTAGATTATACCGGGGTATTATACACGGTCATGCAAAACTGTCACATCTGTCAAAAAAACCAAAGCTCGCGCCAAAATTTGACCGTGGGTATTAAAAAACTGCCACCTCTGGCTTGGCATGCGACTCAATGTTCAAGTTTAATTTTTTGTGGCGCGCGTCGTGCAAACTTGTGCATGTGTAGGACACGTCAGTTAACGTTTCAGTTTGGGACCGTCATTTATGGGGTTATATTGTTGGTTTGGAGTTAACAAAATGGCTCTTTGGCCCCTGGAAGATGTATTGCGTGATTTTATAGATATGTAATGTTCAAGTTGATCATACCACCAGCTGCCAAAACTAACGCTAAACTGACAGGTACATCTGAATCGTGTGTATCAAAACCTTCATTTGACATTTGCTTTCATGCAAGTGCGTTTTAGGTTTGCATGACCGTGTACACATCTATGTTTAGGGGTTGCAAACTTTTCTAAGTAAGTTTTTTCAACTTTCATCATTTATTTTGTATTAAATAATTTAATATTAATTTCTTTTTATTCTTAAGTTTTAATTATTATGTAATTGCAGAAGCAGAATAGTTTTAGTTTCTTAAAATATTTATTAAGTAAATTAATTCTGGAGAAAAACCAAATATTATTTCGTATACTTATATGTCAATGACATAATTAATATGTTTTAGTTTATTTTTTAAGAGGCAATATTAAAATCACAAGTGATTAGGGATTGCAATCCTGCGACTAATGTATTTCCCACGGAATCAGTATGCGGCATCGATCAACCCCACGGATTACGCATGATCCCACATTTTTGAAATTATGTTTAAAATCCCAGTAAAAATAACTACTAGTTTTCTGTAAAAATCTACTTTTATTAAATATATCAACCAACACGCTTTGAAACACCGGCAAATCATTTGCCAAGCTCTTAAAACGACTTGAATTCTGTCCACGTCCACGTCCGCGCTATGGGGCGGGGTATGCAGCGTGGAGCGGCGCGGCGAATTGTTGCAAGTTGCGGCTTTACATTAAGCAACGTAAAATTTTTTTTTTTTTTTTAGAAATTAAAAATAAGTAAGTTCAAGTACTCAGTAATTGGGCTTTAATACCATTTGCCATTGAAGGTTGTAATTTACCCTTACTTTCATATTTATAGCAACAGTTTTCTGACATTTTTAATTTAGTTACAAATTACAACCTAGATGCTATTACTATGAGTAGCTTATTGTAAACTCTACAGTTAGGAAAAAGAGATCTCCTCTTTTCGACACTTACGAGAACGAATTTCTTGCTTTTTCGTGTCTTTCAGCTGGAACCTCTCCACTGACCAGTTTTGCCTGCCTCACAGGACTTATTAAAGTGGCTGTACCGCGTCCACGCTGAATAAAACAAAAAGCAAGAGTCTTATAATAAAAATGTCATTGTTCGTCGGTAAGATATAATCTAACCGTTGATACCACGCTGTACTGAAAAGAATCATTCAAGGATTGGCACCAAATTTTACCGGGAGCTAATTTAAGCCATTTTTGTTGTTAATATGGTTCAAAACATTACATTTTCTTGCTAAACGGTGACGTCATATACGTCACGTATTGAACCGTGTTTGAATACATCCTGAACAATGGTTTAAAAACAATATAGTTATCTTTGTTCGGGCGGGTGTATGCATTAAACTTATTAAAAACTTTGTTTCGGTCATTTTTTGTAAACTTTTAACATGGATGTAAATGGCAAATGAAAAATTTTTACATTTGGTGTAAACTAAAGTACATATTAACCATTAAAAATAAAAACCACAATCATAACCTTAAAGCTTATTGGGCTGTGACGCAACGGTTTGAAAACCTAAATTTTCTTGATTCTTATATTTTTATTGTTATTTTCGAATACGGTTTGAACCACTCCGACAAATACGGTTAGCAAGAAAATGTGGCTTTATATGGAAAAATAAATGTTTGGTCTGGGTTGTGAAGATATGGGTTTTTATTCTTTTATTATAAAAAAATATTAAGCACATCTATAAATGATGTTTTGTATGGGTTGTGGAGATATGCACAAAAAAAGTTTTTAAATCGTTTATTTAAAAAAAAATGTATTATTTAACACATCTATAAATGATTTTTGCATATTTGTAGAAAATTTCCAAATATAAATATTAAAAGTTGTAACTGACCACTGACCTACCTCATAAATTGTTATGTAAGTTTGCTATAATAAAATGCAATAAAATAATTCTCTTAATTAGAATATTTGTGTTTATGGTCCATGAATATTTTAATAAATATCACATCATTTTATTATAGAACATATTTTCCATTTTTAATTACCTGAGTATCTTAATAGTTAGAAAAATAGGAAAGAGGTGTAAATATAAAATTTTAGTCGTAACTTTTATTGGTTTTATGAAAGATACTTTACTGTAGACATATTCTTTACTTAAAAACACAGTAAAGGCCAAAAGTCTGAAAGAAATTCGATTAAAATTGAACGAATGATTTTTTTACTGAAGCGCTCTGATACGTCAATTTTTGATTTTAGGAGAAAAATTTTTTTTGTTGCCACTTTCACTTCCTGAACTGCAAGCCTCTAGCAGGGTGAGACTTACTAAGAGAGACATAAAATAATGAAAAAAGGAGTCGAGTAATACATTATCTTAAAGGTCTCTTAATCCTGATTACAACCTGCCAAGTTTAAAGTCGCTTTTCCGTTAATATGACGGCTTGTCAAAATTTTGATTCTTATTTTTTAAAAGTATAATAATTTATTGCCTAAAGAAGGAAGCTCTTTAAACTATGGAAATATAATAAGGGGTTAAATGATCTTTAAAAATGAGATATTAACCGAGGGTGTGACTTCCCAGACAGCACACCACATCTTAAAGACGACGTGTTTATATACAGGGTGTAACTAAATAACTGTAAAACATTTAAGGAGGTGATTCCTCATTGAAAAATATGAAAAAAGTTCCTATAAACATAGGTCCGAAAATGCATAGTTTCTAAGATACAGGGTGTCCAACATTTAGGTTCAACATTCACCTTCTTTAATCTTCAGTTGACCTTCACTTTTTAATGTCATTAGATAGTCCTTAAAAGTTAAGATAGGAAAGTAAAATTAATTTTGCTCTATCTTTAACGGTTTTTGCTCAGTAAATCGTCAAAATTCAAGAATTCCGTCCCAAGAAACATGCAATAAAGTGGTTTTTATTTTTTTTTCTCGAAAACAAAGCAAGATACAAAAAAATTTCAAGAGATAAAATAGTAGTATTTTCAGTTGCTTATTCTAAAAAAAAATAAAAAAGTTACAAAAAGTCAATGGCGTACATTTTTTACAATTATTTTCGATAAGATGTCCCGTGAGACGCCACTGGACTTAATAATTTTAATTTAATTATGCCTAACTTTGACCCTTATTACTAGAAATAACACTGAAAAATTTCAAGAAAATCGGTTACAGGATATTCAAGATAATTACAAAAAACCCATTTTATTTAAAAGTTTAACACCCTGTATCTTGGAAACTATGCATTTTCGGACCCGTGTTTATAGGAACTTTTTTCACATTTTTCAATGAGGAATCACCTTCTGAAATTTGGCCGTGCATTTTTCGAACACCCTGTATGTTTGAACATAGTGCCTTTAAGACGTCTTTAGTATGTCTTTGTGCTGTTAGGGTTACCCCTAATATTTAAGGGTGAATCATACTTTCGCCAAAAATATTAATTAATATGTAATTTTAAAGATCATTTAACCCTTATTATATCCTCTATGTTTAAACAAACTTGCTCTTAGATGTAATTTATTATTATACAAAAATTACCTAAATACCTATATCCGAGACTAATAAAGTTAGATATACGTAGCATATCTAACTTTATATTATATTATATTTTTTAATGACGCACCCTGTATATTATATCACCATAATAAAGATATTTAAAAGTCTTTGAAAAAATATCACATTTAGTATATTTAAGCATATAAGTGTGGAATTTTGGCCATCCACATCCGATATTCAGGTATTTTTAAAAATACCGCCATTTTGCAGTAGGTAAAGGTACTGACTTTATATTTTGGGGTTATAAAGTACTCGTCAGGAGCTTTAAAATTGTGCTTGTGGCACACACACAAGACTTCTTTTGCCTAAAATTTGATTTATGATGTCTTACTAAAGTTCTCAAATTTACCAAAATACCAAACAATTCAAAAGTTTCGAGGGGCGGTCCTGATTTTGGACAAGCACCGTATAGGTATACTTTTAGAATCAAGATCGTCTTTTGAACTAAATTTAATATAATTTAGGCGTGGTAAATTTTAATTAGGGACTAATTACTTATAGTGAAACAAAAACCAAAAAAAAAAAAAACATGAATTATAAAAAAATAAAAAGTCATCTCATTGCATATACATAGTTGTTACAAATTATCTTTAAATATAATATTGTTTTAATTATTTTTAACTAGCCGATCCGTGCCCACTTCTTTGTGTGTTAATTATATTTTTCTGTGAACTTTAATTATAATAAAAAAAGCCTATAGCACTCCTTAATAGTGTAGCTTTCTGATTGTAAAAGATTTTTATGATCGGTTCAGTAATTCCGAAGATTAGCCCCTACATACAAACAAACAACCAAACAAAGTTACAAATATTTTCATAATTTAGTATAGGTTTAAAAACTTCTTTGGCAAGTATTACAATTATATGTATAGACAACATACAGTTCCCGTCATTCCGGTGTTTTGATGTCCCAAGCCCTCCCCCAGGTTTGATGGCTAGTTACGCTTTTATTTAAGCGTGGTAATTTTTATTTGTTTTTGAATTTTACCTAAAAACACATAAAAACTGTTAAATAAGAAAGGGCAAGGCCAAATTTTATCAAAAATCGTTTCATGTCAATTTTGATCCCTTTATTAGTTTTATTGATCTACACCTTTAAATCCTTTTTAAAATAATTGTAAATTGTAAAAATCAATATGAAAGTATGAAAATCCATCAAAACAAGACATGTCCACACTGCTAAAAAGTCACTTTTGTATCAATTAAAATCAAAAAGTTCAATAGTTATTTCTTATAGTAAAACAAGAAACAAACAGAGATAAAATTATGAAAAAAATGTACTTTTATTGCATAAACATGGTTTTCACAAATTTCCTTTAAATTTATTATTGTTTTAATTATTTTTAATTTATTTAAATACGTTAGCAGCTATTATAATTATGTAATTAATACCTAACATATTATTTAATTTACAAGATATTTAAAAAATATTATTAAAATTAATTATAGTATTTTTATTTCTTTAAAAAGCTTTATTGTAAATTAACATAAATTTGGTTAAATGAGCCATTAAAATGTCTGTCGATCGTTAAACTTGGCATTGAAAGTTGAAGTTCAAATGTCGTTGATGATACTGGTCCCGGTTTCTATAATCAAAATTTATTAAGATGATTTGACAGCTAGAAATATTTTGTTCATATATAAAGCCCAAATAGTTCCATAAACATCAGTATCGACTTTAGTAGGTATTACAGTCAGTTACAATGGTCTTAAAATTCGTAGTATTGTCTTGCCTTTTGGCTGTTGCCTTCTGTGCTCCCGCTGACGAACCAGTGGCAATTGTTTCACAAGACGCTGACATTTCTCCCGATGGTAGCTTCCATTGGAGCTTCGAATCTGCTGACGGAAGCAAACAAGAACAAGTTGGAGTACCCCACGAAGTTAACCATACAGTAGTTGAAGCCGTGCACGGATCATCCCAATGGGTTGACCCCGAAGGTGGCAAACACGAAGTTACCTATGTAGCTGACGAAAACGGAGTCCAGGTTCAAGGTGCTGATGTTCCAGTTGCCCCCGAAGTTCCCGCTCAAATCGCTAGGGCTTTGGAATATATTGCCGCCCATCCCCAACCAGCAGAAAAAGCCCATTAAATCTATGTCGATCTGGCTGTGTTATGTAAATGGTTTTACGAAAATTACGAAGATGTTACGCTTATGTTTTTTTTTGTGTAAATAAATGTGTTATTTATGAGAAGTAATTAATTTTTTTATTTAAATTGAATATTTATATTTTTTTCTACCAAAAATATTTAGGTATTTAAAAAGAATATAAGTATTTTTAGTTATATTATTGTTTTTTAATTGACTCCTTAGTAACCTAAAAATCCATAGGGACATTCGTCTCATAAAAGCCGTTTTGGAAACTTAAATTCATAAAAATCATTTATAAATTTTAAATTAAAAATGTTTTTAATTTTTTTAATCGACTTACAACTTTTAACTTTTGCATTCTATTGAATTTAGTAACTATAGAGTTTTTGATTCCATAATTGCGGATTTTCGTATGTGCTTTCAAATTTTAAACAAGAAAAAATGGATACTGCAGGTACTTAAAATAAATAGTCCCGTTTTTTTCCTATAGTGTATCTACCTTGTGTCTACGTAAGTTGGCGTCATATGAAAATCCTTTTTGACTATTAATTTGACACCAAAAGCTTTTTAAACAGTTCTGAATAGTGCAAAGCCTAGAACGTAACCATTAGATATCAAATTGTTTAGGTCAAAAGTAAAATTTTTGTATTTTAGCTAATATTAGAGAATTATTGCAAGTTGCCTTATTAAGCTCGGGAATTATTAATATCGGCCTTATTTAAATAGTGATTTTACCCATAATTTAGAGTTACTGCAAATCATTTTGACAGTACCATTACCCTAAAAAAGGGGAAAATTTTTGGTTGCTTTTCTTTATTGTTTTGTGTTGTAGGGTTTTGTTTAACACAATTAAAGAAATACATTTGAAAAAGCAAGGTTTCAAGTATTTTTACTTTTAAAAACTTTTCGATTTTGTGCTCGGCAGCCGTTCGGTTTCCACGAACAGATCCAAAGCTAAAATAAGGCATGACCTAAAACCGACTTAAATAAAGCCAGGCACTATCCCTATTAAGAGATTCCCTATACCACCATGCATCTGCGAAAGCTCAGATGTCAAAATAAGGCCGGTATTATTAGTGCCTGGCTTTATTTTACTGTGCAATATTTCTCTATTGAGATATTTTATATTAAAAAGGTGTTTAGGAATAAAGATTACTTTTAAAATATTGCAAACTTGTTTATTTTGAAGATTGTTTCTTTTTATTTATTTTTTGTGGAAACAATAATCATTTAGGTTTGTGTACTAGACCAATGCATTTAATAATTATATTTTTATAGGACAATTCCAAATAATCCTTTTAATTACCTATTTTCAAAACAAGAACATTATAGCGTATATAAGAAAGTGAGTGTCATTTTAGTTTAAATAAAGTCGAGGTAAGATTTAAATATTCAAATTAAATGTGAATATTTAAAGATATTTTAAGTTGGCATCGATTTGGATTATTAATTTACCAGATTAAAGATACACGCATAGACATTAGCAAAAAAAATAATACTAATACGTGTACAAAAAATATTATGAGAAC
Organism: Listronotus bonariensis; assembly: GCA_014170235.1. Lineage (NCBI taxonomy): Eukaryota > Metazoa > Arthropoda > Insecta > Coleoptera > Curculionidae > Listronotus > Listronotus bonariensis. The sequence goes on from JACEGR010002948.1 coordinate 67,003, forward strand.
ATATATTTAATTTTTATTGTTTTTTAATATTAAAATTTGCACCAGGTACCTTAGTTTTAATTTTTTGTTTTGTATAAAAATGCGATTTGCGCATGGTTATTACTATATATATATATATATATATATATATTTTAATTTAAATTAAACAAAGGCTTTTTCTATTTTAAAAAAGAAATATATCTAAGCTGATTTTGTTAATAAAAGTACCTTGTAATTTTTGTTCTTAGAAATTAAATAAAATCATTAAAGAAAAGTGTTTTGAAGCAAAGAGTAAATATAAATATGTTTTTATTAATCTTTGGTTTGATGTTACCCAAATTTGCAAATTTTATAAAATGATCCTTTATAATATCTACTCATCGTTAAATTTGAATGTGATCTATTACACTGGTTTTGTAGTTTTTTTTGGTAAAGATTTATTAAAAAAAAAGATACCTTAATATATCTTTTTATACAGTACGACCACGGATGGACTTTACAATAGGAAAAATGGACCAAAAATTTATGTGCTCAAGAAAGTCGTGTATAGCAACTGCTTTTTCTTCTTACAAAAAGAAAACATAAATTCTAGTTTGGAAATTTGTTTTGTTTTGCACAGGGGCTCAACAAATCACAAAAATATAAAAATGGACCAAGACAAAACTGCCTTTATTTTTAATACTTTAGCCAAATGTTATATAACAAAAGTTTTTAGAAATAAATAAGAACTCCATATCTTAAATTTCATGACGTTTCCGTTTGCCGTTTGAAGTTTTCAGTTAGAAGATGAAACAACAACTTTTGGACTACTTTCGCTATCTGGTGGATAGGGTGGGTACTAAAATTTTAGGGTACGCTAAAATCTTATTTGTGAGATACTATGGATTTGCATTCTTTGGTACAGGTGACTTAATGTGATACAATAAAAAAATAAAAAATAATATATTTTTTTCAAGCTGTCATATCACCGAAAATAATAGCAGATACTTAAAACTTGTCTGTTGTAATCAGGGTCAAGAGACCTTTAAAATAAGGTATCACTCGACCACTCTTTCTATTTAAGATTTTAAGGGTGAGCCCACTCCTGCTAGAGGGTTGTCATTCAGAGGGTGAAAGCGGCAAAAAAAATTCCTCCAAAATTTTTTTCCTTTTATGACCTGAAGGGACTAAAATTAGCTCTGTTTCGTTTTCAAATTGCCACCTTGTATAAAGCTAAAATAATATTTTGATCATGATTATCGACTTTAGTAGGTTTCACGATCAGTTACAATGGTCTCAAAATTCGCCCTTTGGCCGTCGTCCTTTGTGCCCTTGCAGCGGACCAGTGACAGTTGTTTCACAAGATGCTGTTGTTTCTCCCGATGGCAGCTAACGTTACAGCTTCGAATCAGCTGATAAAGCAAACAAGAACAATTTGGAGTACCATACAAAGTTAACCTACTATATTTTGGAGTAAAATTGAGAGATAAAAATTTTAATATGGCTGCTGGGCGCCATGTTGAAAAAAGTTTATATAAAAGAAGAATACTTAAAAACTTTAAGATATAAAGACAATATCCTAAACGACTACAAAATAGTGATACCTTAAAAATTAACTAATTACCTGATTTAGATGCTCATATTTCCGTAGCTAGTAAAATTGGATGTACTAAATGTAGTATTTTTCTAAATCCCTTTTAAATATCCTTTAGGGAGTAATACTGGTGATAAGATACAAGGGCAAGCAAAACGTGTATATTTTTTAATGAAATACCCTGCATAAAGATCAATTAAAAAATACCACATTAAGTTTATCTAACTTTATTTGTTCCGAAAATATGGCCTATAACTTTTGGTTTATTGACAAATTTTAATTATTTTTAGGTTCAGTTGTTGCTCCTTTTATTAAGATTATCATTTAATATAGGGATTGCAAAAAGTTTTATAGAATTGGGTGTTATAGAGGATAGAGCTAAATGTTGCATTTTGACCCAATTTTTCGAATGCCCTTTGGAATAATTTAACGTCACAATTTGTTACCAGTGTGTCTTGGATTTTAAAGCCTATAATCTCTTCTTACATATTTTTTTATTTATATCATTATCCTTATGCTAAAAGGAAATACAAATTTTTAAAGAAGACAATTAAATATGTGTACCGCGTGTCAAGTTATTATTTTACACCTTCCTTAAACTTTTTTCAATGATAAAAATAAATAAATAATATTAGTTTGTTAAGTTCATTTTGTGGTTTTCAAATCAGTTTTCAAATTTTTGTTATCTCTTAGGATATACAGGGTATAACAAAAAGTATATTTAAAATAACTCCCTGCATATTATTTACAGTGATAAAAAAATTTAACATTAAATTATTTGACAGGAAGTTTAAAATGTGGGTAAAATGCCGCATTTGGCTCTTTCCAGGATAACTTCTAATTTTATAAAAGTTTTTGCAATCCCTGTAATATATAATAATTTTTATGGAAAGAGCTACAACTGGAAAAAATATATAGTTATGCTGACAATACTAACCTTCATTTCACTTTTCAGGTTCTCAAACAAATCTCTCAACCCGACTTGGATAGCAAACGCAGGGGAATGCAGATATCTCTTTCACAGGATCTCAATTTAATATTGGATTGGGGCGCCAAAAATCTCGTTCACTTTGCATCCAAAACACAATCATGTCCCTTGTCGCGAAAAAAATCATCGAACACTCATCCTTTGCTTATGAGTAGCCAGGTTTTGCAGAACGGGGACACATTTAACCTTGTGGGCGTCACATTTGAGTATAACCTTAACTGGCATAAACACATTGTATCTATAGCCACCGCGGCTTCAAAAAGCTTGGATTTCTTTTCCGAGCCAAAAAGTATTTTTCTCCTTCCAATTTATACACTTTGTATGTGTTCCAAATTTGACCCTCTCTGGAATATTGTTCTAATGTCTGGGGAATGGCATCTCTTACAACCCTCGGCATTCTTGATGCCATTCAAAGAAGAGCTGTTCATCTTATTAATGATCCTTTACTTACTTAAAAACTTCCTTCTCTTGCCCATCGTCGAGCTGTGGGAGATCTATCTATATCTCTTCTATAGATACTTTTACGGCTTCTGCTCCGACGAATTATCCAGTATAGTCCCTCTTCTTGTAGCTCCCAACAGAGAAACTCGTAGTGCCGCACGTATGCATCCCTATACGATCCAATTGGACAGGCCCCGAACTTCCATTTCGTTCGTTCTTTTATCCCTAGAGTTTCTAGAGTGTGGAACCTACTGCCAGCGGAGGTCTTTCCTTCCCCCAAATCTTCAAGTTTTTAAGTCCCGTGTTAACAAACTTCCTCTTACCCTGCTTAAGACACCCACGGTACGTTAGTATTTAGGCTTTCAGCCTTCGTGGATTGTCCAAAGATAAAAAAAATTGATTGAAAAACCGAAAAGTCATTTAGGAATAATAAAATTTTGTTTGCCCTCTTTTTTTAGTTCTGCAGTGCATTGAGGAGTTTTTCAAAAAAAATGAACCACTAGATTTAAATTTAATTTGTTTTAATCCACGCGACCCTCACTGTATATTTTGGTGTAAGAACAGTGGCGGCTGGTGATGGCCAATTTGATGGGCACACCCGCACCATAAGTAAAAGCCGATGTTTAAAATTTTATTTAGGCCTCTTATTAAAAGTAATTAATCCATTTTTGGTAATAATATACTAAATAACATAACACATAGGCAATGTGAAGGAAAGAGACAATCTAACGTGAATACCTGCATGTAAACACATCTGATTGGAATAGTCACATACATCCTTTTTTTCGACGATATCCCAATACCTACCTGCTTAACCAGTATAATAGTATAACAAAACAACAACAAAGTGATTTCATAGACTGTAATAACCAGCAATTAAAAAAATAGTATATTTTACAATGGTGCGGGTGTGCCCAACAAATTGGCCATCACCAGCTGCCACTGTGTAAGAATATGTATTCACTGTTACGGTAAAACATTAATATTATAAAATAATAAAATAAATGCAAAAATTTGAAAATATCAAAAAATTAGTTTGGTTTTCTTCTTGAAAAAACAAAAAGTATTAAAATATATAAGACTACTAGAACTGCAATAAAAACAGGATTCCATAGTTACCCATATTGGTAACTTTTTTATAACGTCTATTAAAATGTCTGGGTATGTAAACTTGATATCGAAAATTTAAGTTTAAATGTCAATAATACTGGTCCTAGTTCTTCTAATCAGATTTAACTAAAAAAAAATAATATGATGTATTTCGTTTATCTATATATAAAGCCAAAATATTATTCTAATTATCAGTATCGACTTTAGTAGGTATTACAGTCAGTTACAATGGTCTCAAAATTCGTAGTATTCTCGTGCCTTTTGGCTGTTGCCTTCTGTGCTCCCGCCGACGAACCAGTAGCAATTGTTTCACAAGACGCAGATGTTTCTCCCGATGGTAGCTATCATTGGAGCTTCGAATCAGCTGATGGAAGCAAACAAGAACAAGTTGGAGTACCACATGAAGTTAACAATACAGTAGTTGAAGCCGTGCACGGATCTTCCCAATGGGTTGACCCCGAAGGTGGCAAACACGAAGTTACCTATGTCGCTGACGAAAACGGAGTCCAGGTTCAAGGTGCTGATGTTCCAGTTGCCCCCGAAATTCCCGCTCAAATCGCTAGGGCTTTGGAATATATTGCCGCCCATCCCCAACCTGTAGAAAAAGTTCATTAAATCTATGTGGATCTGGCGATGGTTTTACGATGATGTTAGGCTATGTTTTGTTTTTTTTTGTGTAAATAAATGTATTAATTTATGAGTATAAACTTATTGTTTTAAATTTATTTAGCGTAAGTTGTTATATATATATATATATAATATATATATATATATATATATATATATATATATATATATATATATATATATATATATATATATATATATATATATATATATAATATATATATATATATATATATATATATATATATATATATATATATATATATATATATATATATATATATATATATATATATATATATATATATATATATATATATATATATATATATATATATATATATATATATATATATATATATATATATATATATATATATATATATATACAGGGTGTTATTTAATAAGTGTCCGATATTTTAGAGAGTGATTTTTCAAGTATTTTTAAGGTAAAAGTTCCTATGAACGTGTGGTCTAAGATGCTTCGCTTTCAAGATACAGGGTGTCAAAGTTTTATTTTTATTTATGTTATTTCTGCATAATTTCCTAAATAATGCCGATTTCCGAACGAAAATTGGTCCCTGGGGGTTTTTGACATGAGAAATTTGAATTTGTTCTTAATTTAGCTCTTACTTGTAGAGGGCGCTAGCCACATGTATATTCTCACTTTCAAAGGCTCATGACTTTTTGTACAACCCTGTATTTACATTTTTGTTAAAGAAATGGATTCCTTAGTCATTTTTACGTAAAAAAGGTACTCTTATTAGATGACGCTAGGAGCAACTGTTTTCGAAATATTTTAGTTTAAAATAATCGATGCATACGCTTAGTAATAAATATGCTAAGTAAAGACCGCCGAAAATGACGGTTTTATCAAGTAGCCTAGTCAATGCATTTTGTTTGTGTTGTCATGTAAAAATTCAGACATAATACAATTTTGACGTACTTTGACGTACAGTTGAGTAGTAGGTAATAAATATTAGTGAGTTTTTTAAAATGGTAAATTTTACCAATGCTGAGTATGCTGACATGCATTTTACATACGGACTTGCTAATGGAAATGCTTATGAAGCTAAACGTTTGTATCAGGAGCGTTATCCGAATCGCATAGTTCCAACTCCAAAAACTTTTTCAAGAATCCACGGTCGGTTAAGAGAAACAGGAACATTTGAGAAAGCTAGTCACCTGTCAGGTGCAGTTCGAACGGTAAGAACCCCAGATATCGAAGATGCAGTCCTTAATATGGTAGAAGAACAGCCGGATACAAGCACCAGGAAAGTAGCGTTTACGTTAAATATTTCTCATTTTCTGGTATGGAAAATTTTAGTGGATAATTTATTATATCCCTATCATGTTCAAAGAGTTCAGGCACTGCTACCTCGTGACTTTCCCTTACGTATAAATTTCTGTCGTTGGTTTCTCCAATGCCTTATTCAAAACCCTTTGTTTCAAAACCTTATCCTGTTTACCGACGAAGCAAATTTCTCACGTAACGCTATACGTAATTTTCATAATAATCATATGTGGTCAAATGAAAACCCACATGCAATACAGGAATCACATTTTCAAGAACAGTTCTCTGTTAACGTGTGGGCAGGAATCCTGGGAGATAATTTGATAGGTCCATTTTTCCTTCCGGGAAGATTAAATGGCGAGATATATCGTCGTTTTCTTGAAGAGAATTTGCCTATTTTACTGGAAAATGTGCCACTTAGACTAAGGAATGAGATGTGGTTTATGCATGATGGTGCCCCTGCACATTTTAGCATCCAAGCGCGAGAGTTTTTAAATCAAAATTTCAATAATCGTTGGATAGGTAGGGGAGGGACTAAACCATGGCCTCCTAGGTCGCCAGACCTTAATAGTTTGGATTATTTCCTTTGGGGACATCTAAAAACATTAGTTTACCAAACACCTATTCAAAATGAAGAAGAACTGAGAAATCGAATAATGGACTCTTGTAGAACGATTGAAAATACTCCAGGAATTTTCCAGAGGGTACGCGAATCAATGAGGAGAAGATTGGATGCGTGCCTACAGGCAGGGGGTGGGCATTTCCAACATTTATTGTGATTTTGATCTGGTTTTTCATCCTGTTTTTATTTAGTGTTCGTCTGTTATTTTTTTTTTAATATTTCATGTTGATTAAAAAAAGTTAATTTACAAAATTGTTTCATTTTTTTCAAAACACATGCATCGATTTCAAACCAAACCAAACCAAACCAAAATATTTCGAAAACGATTGCTCCTAGCGTCATCTAATAAGAGTACCTTTTTTACGTAAAATGACTAAGGAATCCATTTCTTTTAACAAAAATGTAAATACAGGGTTGTACAAAAAGTCATGAGCCTTTGAAAGTGAGAATATACATGTGGCTAGCGCCCTCTACAAGTAAGAGCTAAATTAAGAACAAATTCAAATTTCTCATGTCAAAAAACCCCCAGGTACCAATTTTCGTTCGGAAATCGGCATTATTTAGGAAATTATGCAGAAAAAACATAAATAAAAATAAAACTTTGACACCCTGTATCTTGAAAGCGAAGCATCTTAGACCACACGTTCATGGGAACTTTTTACCTTAAAAATACTTGAAAAATCACTCTCTGAAATATCGGACACTTATTAAATAACACCCTGTATATATATATATTTTTATGTAAACAACCACTTTCAAAAACAACAAAACATTTATAAAAAGAATTTATTATTATGTTTTAATAATATATATTTATTATGCAAAATTTTTATTGTGCAATGTTTAAAAAAAACTTACCAGTGATTTTTTATACCGGGTAGCGCATCGCTAGACTGACCATAGAAAATCCCATGTAAACTTTGATACATTTAAATATTGGCTTTCCTATTGATTTTACAACAATATAGTTCAAATCTATTTTGAAGACGTTGATAAGAGAGGCTTACATACTTAATTTCGTTGTTTTTAATAAGCCCAACAAACAAAAAACTAATCATGGAAAAAATGTATTAAAATTATACAGGGTGTTTCACAACTTATCCGACAAACTTTGAAGGGCTAATTTTACAATAAAAAAAAAAAAAGAAAAAAAACCTTTCTATGAACACATATCTTAAACGTTTTAGTTCTTGAATATAATAATAATAACTTTCATACCAATTTAGATATTTTTAAAAAATTGTGGGACGTCTTCTATGCACTAAAGAGCACATATTAACATACAAAAAAATACCTGTTTCATCCATAAGAGGTTATAAGATAAATATTTTTAATTAAAAATGGTACATCAATGCATTTTTAAAATAAAAATGTTTTCAAAATTCCTAACTTACTTTGGAACAAATTTAATTTACTGATTTTTTTTTATTGAATGCACGGTTTTTTCGCGAAAATAAATAGAAACCATTTCTCGGCATGGTCAAATTCCTATCTAATCATTACATATATAATAAAACTAAGTTGATAAAATGTGTGTGCCGATAAAACTTGAAAAGGAGTCCCGATACGATAAAGGAACTTATATAGTGTGATAGCCCTTTATCCCCCTCGAACAAGAAAGTTCCCGTTTTACCCTAAAGGGCGTATTTTTAAAGATATAAGGACTCTTCCAACCCTTCAACTTGGAAATTAAGTGTAGTGGCGCCATCTGTTGTCGAGTATTTGAACTTAATTCAGAACAACGGTTATTTGGGTTGCGTTTCGAAAGGCGCTGCGAGCAATTGCAATTGTTTTCAATAATTTTTTGTTACTTTTACGTCATAGTTTATTTTTTATTTCAACTACCACGTAATCTCATATCAACTCCCGAGCGAAGCCGGGAATCATAGCTAGTTCAAGAATAAAAATCACAAAGGTATTTTTTTACTGTAAGATTTAATATTATCGATACGAAATGACCATGCTGAGAAGTGGTTATTATTTATTTACGAGAAAACTGTCTATAAAATGAAAGAGAGTTCAAAGATAAAATTGTTTTAAACTAAATGGGAATTCAAAAGAATATTTTTATTTATTAAAATGCAGAGGCGTATCATTTTTTATTAAAAAAATATTTACCCTTAACCTCTTATGGACTGAAACTGAGTAAACATTCCCCCAAATTTTTAAAAATATCTAAACTGGTATAAAAGTTATGATAGACACACAAATTTTTAAAATTTTATTACTCTGTAGTTCAGAAACTAAGCAATTAGGACATCTGTTCATATGAAGTTTTTTTACTGTAAAATTAGCCCTTAAGGTTTGTCGGATAAGTTATGAAACACCTTGTATAGATAAACAAATATTGCAAATACAAAAAAAACCGTAAATTTCAGTACATATAATAGGTATTAATGGAAAAACGAGGAAGTTAGCTAATTATTGTGTTTATAAATTCTTAAATTAATTAATTAGGCATCATAAAAAATAAAGAAAATGTCAATGATTTCTTAGAAATTTTAATTAAAAGTTTCGGACACATTTTTTGAGCCACAACAATATTCGGACTGTTTAACAAAAGTCAATAAAAACTGAAGCGGTTGAATTATATTTAAAAGCAAGTTAAAAAAAAACTTTTGAAAATAGGCAGATGGGAGTATTTCATCACAAAAAAACGGAAATTCTTTGGAAACATTGGAGAATTCTTTGCTTAAGTAAGAGTACACTTAGTTACATATAGAGCAGCGGTATAATAAATAATAGTTTAAAAAAACTAAAAAACACGTTTTTATATGCAACCGAACTAAAAATTAGAAAATCATTTTTCATTACAAAGAGTTTGTATTACAGTAATAAAAGGTCAAACAATGAATCATAATTATATACCTCAAAATAGAATTATAATAAAATTTAAGATAATAACAGAATAATTCACTTTAGAGTAAAATCGTTCATTTTAGAAACTAGTCGACTGACATTTTTGGCGAAAATGATATTTACAGCGGGTTTTTAACACGCTTTTATTAACTGGGTTGTAACTATCTATCTATGTAACGGAATCTTTGAGCCTAATTTTTACCTTTAACTTTTGCATTTTACAATTTTTTCATAACTTTTCCCTCATAGATATTTACAAATGAAATAATTGTAACATTTAATATATTAAGCACCCCACGCTTTTATTCTGAAATGAATTATTCTGTTATTATCTTAAATTTTATTATAATTCTATTTTGAGGTATATAAAATTATGATTCATTGTTTGACCTTTATTACTGTAATACAAACTCTTTGTAATGAAAAATTATTTTCTAATTTTTAGTTCGGTTGCACATAAAAGCGTGTTTTTCAGTTTTTTAAACTATTATTTATTTTTCATTTTTAGTTCGATATATCAATTAGTTTTCTGCGGACATGTGATATTGAAATGTTTCACGAACTATTTCGTAATCTAATCATTTCATTTAAAGCTTCACTGTTGCATGGGGTTTCAGAACGCAACTACTCCGAACAAGTTTCTGTCAGCCTTATGCTGAGAGTACGTCTGACACTGCACGCATGCGCAGATCGCACACTAGCTCTTTCTCTGTTACTCTCCTACAGAAAATCTATAAGGGAATTTATTTATCCTGGCGATCCTAATCAGGATAACGGGATACTGTTTGCAGATTATTGTATTGTCATGGGTCTTTGATACGTGTGCAGAGTTTCAAAGAAATCGAATCACTGGAAGTTGGTGAAAATTAAGCTTAAAGATTCCGTTACATACATACATACAACCCAAGCTAATATAAAAGCGTGTTAAAAATTAACAAAAGAAACTACCAAAACATGCAAACCCGCCGTCCAAAATTGTTGACTGAAAGAGAGCTTGTCGATTAATTTTATAAAATAAGTCCATCAAAACCTTAAAATTAGTGGATCGAAACTTAAAATCTTTTAGAAAACCACTATTACAAATCAGAAAGAGTAGTTGTAATAGCCGAGTAGCTAGAAAAAGCTCTGACTTAGCAGCAACAATATTAAAGTCCGATTTAATATTGCCAAAAAATACCTTTCTATATCCAAAAATTATTTAAGTGTCTTAAAAGGAGTTAAAATTTAACATTTTTTGTACGGATGGAAAAATGGGTGAGAAGAGCGACTGAAAAGACAGCATGTCTGTGCCACTGGCAAACAAGAGGAAAGTGGCTCTGGTGAAATTGGTTTTTATGATGGTATATTAAAAAATATCTTTATTTACACATCTTAAGACAAAATCTTTAAAGAAGTGCAAAGAATATGGACTTGAAACATAGTACAGGTATTGTTCGCGATCATTTATGATTACCCAGAAGTAAATAAAATTTGCCTTTAATCCCCAGACTACAAGCCTACTGGAATGTCTAGCATTATTTTAAAATTTAAATAAAAAACAGAGAATAATAAACAGAGATCTATTACAAAATAAATTACGAAGAAAATACAATCAAAGCAACTCTGATTACTAAAAAAATTAAAATAGTTCCGTTAGTTTCACCCATGCGTAGACGTTTACAAGAAGTGGTTAAAGCAAAAGGGGTTACACTAAATATAAGTATAAATTCTATATAGTAAAAACTATAAATTCTATTAAGGCTGTCATTCATTGTAACACTAAATATAATTTCTAATAAAACAATATACTTTTATTTATTTTTTATTTTCATGTCCGAATATTTTTGTGACTTAAAAAAAATCGTATTTTCCCATTTACTGTTTTATATTACCCATACTTTTTTTCGTTATTCATTTAAATATTTTGTTAATAACTTACTAAAGGAATATTATTATTTTTAAATAAACTAAGAATTTTTAATTATTAGTTTTTGTTTTTTTATTTTTAATCTAAATATATGCAATATACATACAAGTATTGTGTTCGAATCTTTTTGGCAGTCACTGTAGAGGTTCAAGATTTTAATTTTTATTGGAAAAAATTGGATTCTAAGACTTAACTTTAAAAACTGCAATTTTATCCAAAGTGCAGTTAAAATAGATTCGGTTAAAGAATACATTAAAATGTCTGTGCATCGTTAAACTGTTGTATCAGAAGGTTAAACTTGTCATTGAAAGTTTAAGGTTAAATGTCGATAATACTGGTCCTAGTTCTTTTTTTTTATCAAAATTTATTAAGAAGATTTGACAAATAAAAATTTTATTCGTATATAAAGCCGAAAAAGTGTTTCGATCATCAGTATCGACTTTAGTAGGTATTACAGTCAGTTACAATGGTCTCAAAATTCGTAGTATTCTCTTGCCTTTTGGCCGTTGCCTTCTGTGCTCCAGCTGAAGAACCAGTGGCAATTGTTTCACAAGATGCTGACATTTCTCCCGATGGTAGTTTCCATTGGAGCTTCGAATCAGCTGACGGAAGCAAACAAGAACAAGTTGGAGTACCACACGAAGTTAACCATACAGTAGTTGAAGCCGTGCACGGATCTTCTCAATGGGTTGACCCCGAAGGTGGCAAACACGAAGTTACCTATGTAGCTGACGAAAACGGAGTCCAGGTTCAAGGTGCTGATGTTCCAGTTGCCCCCGAAGTTCCCGCTCAAATCGCTAGGGCCTTGGAATATATTGCCGCCCATCCCCAACCTGTAGAAAAAGTTCATTAAATCTATTGTCGGTCTGGCGATGGTTTTACGATGATGTTACGCTATATTTTGTTTTTTTTTTTGTGTGTAAATAAATGTATTATTTATGAGTATTAATTTATTTGGTATTATTTAAATTTATCATTAACTACTTACAGAAGATCCACGAGAAAGTAGGTACTGTGATCGATTTCTCAAGAAGAAGTAGGCTTTGATTTTTAAATTTAGTAACAATATAAACTCAGTGCGGACATACAACTAAAATATTTTGAACAGTTTTAGCACTTCTAGTTATATCAGAAGTTAATGTCAACTTCCTTATTTTAAATGGAATACCCTGTATATTATTTAGTTTTTAGATTCCCACCTCAACACAGTTTAACTCACTGCTTGTTCTACAGGTACATTTTTATATCTTAAATCATAATGATCGTTATTTAAATCCTTATCATAAATACCTATAACTACATTAATAAACTACTTCTTAATAGGTCTTTTAACACTTTTAACGTTTTTAAGCATCTTTGGACAACCCACAAAGGCTGAAAGCCCTAATACTAACGTACCGTAGATATCTTAAGCGAGGTTAAGACGAAGTTTGTTTACATGGGACTTAAAAACTTGAAGATTTAAAGGGGAAGAAAAGACCTCCTCTGCAGGTAGTAGGTTCCACATTCTAGAAACTGTAGGGGTAAATAAACTAACAAGGTGGAAATTTTTGGGGCATGTCTACTTGAACAGAATAGGGATGCATACGTGCAGCATTTCTTGTTGAAAGGTGCAGTGGAGGAAATACTGAATAATTCCTCGAAGCAAGTTGCCGTAAAAGAACCTATAAAAGTGTAATAGATCCTCTACAGCCCGACGATGGGCAAAGAGTTAAACGTTAAAACGTACTTAAACATTCCATTTAACTTTAAGGCATCATTAAAAAATTGTAAATATAACCAAATTTTGTATATTGACTTAGTTGAAATTAGGGTTAGGTAAGATAAAAAAATTAATAGAAAATAAAATACCGAAAATTGTATTTTTAAGGCAAGAGCTTTATTAAATAGGTTTAAAAACCCCTTGTTCTTCCTTTACTTTTTTTCTTTAACAAATGATAAGGGTGGCTTTTAACATTTTCTTAAACAACAATTATTATGGGTATGTGTGTGGCACAGTGCCGAAATTAGGCATAGGCAACATAAGGCAGTTGACTATGGGCCTTTACCACACCACCTAAAATAAGGAAAGGAATTATAAAGAAAAAATTTCAAAGAAAATAAGAAAGTTCATCGTTGAGGAAGTGGGGAACTTTGTTTTCTTTTGCTCTTTTGTTTGCTGTATATGAAAATGTTTGAAGAAAGGTCGTCGTTTCGAAGTGAGGACATTTTGTACATGAAAATGTATGACGGGCCTCAACCACATGCTCTGCCGCTTGGCCGCCGAAGCGTAAATTCGGCGCTTGTGTGGCATATACATATTTGTTAAGAGTTCCCTGTAAAATTTATTAAAACAGTACAGGGTTAACTTAAAATATCAAAGTGCGACGTAAGAGCTTAAACATCAGAAATCAGAATTCTATCCATTGCAGCCCTACGTTTCACCAAAATATAATAATAATAATAACACTTTATTATTCCAATGACATTCAGGTACAACAAATGTATGGATTTCGTCAATGAATAAATACATGTTTTTTTCAAATACACACATATTATAGCAAAACACTTGTTAAAATATAAATGAAAACTTACATTACAAAGGCGAATTTAAAAACATACAGATCAAAATATAACAATAATTTATCTAAAATTTTCCTAAAGTTCTTACGCTGAAAAATACTCATCTAAACTATAACATTCTAAACCTATTAGGTAAGGTTTAACTAGTTTTTAAACACATATAGATTTCTACCATTTTTGATATACGGTGGTAGTTTATTAAATACCCTAATTCCTAGATAATCTGGCGACTTTTTGTTATATTTAACTTGGCAAATAGAATCCACAGACTGTCATCAGAGCGAGTGAAGTGTTCATGCACATCATTGCCTTTAAGTATTCCTGACTTATTTTGAAAAATATATTTTAAAAGTTCGTAAATCAAAATTCCCGGAAGAGTAAGAATGCCCAGTCTCTTAAACTGTGACCTACAAGTAGTTCTCTGGGTTATTCCCAGGATGCATCGTAAAATGCGTTTTTGCACAATAAAAACTGATTGAGCGGCCGGGGAAGGGCCCCAGAACACTATCCCATAACATTCGTGATGCAATATATGCATTATACACTGAAAGAATTTCCTTATTGGATACAATTGTTTTTAAATTTCTAATTAAATAACAAAATTGGTTTAATTTAGAGCATAGTAAAGTACAGTGTTCTTTCCAGTTAAGATTCTGATCCATGGTTAACCCCAAAACCCGGTAGATTCTGATCTCTTATAGCATTATTATTTATTTTAATATTTAGTTCCAAATTTTGTTTACTTTGTGGAACATAAAATCTAAGGTATGTTGTCTTAGAATCATTTAAATGTAAAGTATTTTGGCAAAACCATTCATACAATTTGCACATACCTGCACTACAGGATTCCTCCAGGGCACCGCTGGTAGGCGCCGATGCCACGAATGTTGACTCGTCAGTTAAAATAATACAGAAAAAGTTTATGAAATTTATCGAAAGCACCGTCTACGTCACCCTCCCTAAAGACAGTCTGCCAACTCTCATTTTCCAAGTCACGGTAGCAAGACTCAATATTTTTTCCGAAAAACATCTTTTAGTAATATCCTTTGGCTTTTCCAATGTAAGTGAGTTACCCAATCTTATTGTAATCGATCTGTGATCAGATATATTATTATCCAAGACTACGCAATATAATTTAGTAGCAGAATACACATGGTCAATTGTGTAACGCCCTCTGGTGGGCGATAGAACACTATTCGAAAGATTATAACTACCTAATATATCACATAAAATATTATAAAAACGACTATCCCGTTCTAAATCTATATTAAAATCCCCATTTAAAATTATTTCTCGACATGGACTATAAACACTGTCTAATACTAATACAAGTTTATCACAAAAATTGACAAAATCACTACCTGGTGCACAATAGATGGTTAAAATGACTAGTTCTTTAGCATTTGAGTGAGCCTGCAAAGAAATACCACATATTTTAAAGTCCCTATCCACACTATCAATTGGTAGTTTAAGAGGAATAGCTTTAACATCATCTTGACACCAGATGCCTACACCCCCACCCCTATGTTCTATCTAAATCGTGTAACACGTCTGAAGAACATGGCAGGGCTTGCTAGTAAGTTACTGGGTTTAATTGACATTTCGAACAACTGTGTTAAATTATAAATGTTGTTTTTGTTTAAATCAAACTATTTTGCAAAGTAATTTTGGGATAAAAGTTTTATCAAAAATATGCTTTAAGACCCTTTTAGACAGTATATTTGTTCTCAGCTCAGTTTCAGTTTTAGTCAAACTAGTAGTTTTTCATATGTGTAAATATAAAAAGGTGAAAAAGGAACAGACTAAGAAATGACGAAAATACCTATTTGTTTTGTTTTATTTTAAGTTATTTTAAAACCGGGTGTCAACGAATTTATTAGAGAAGCCATAACTCCTAGAGTAATAATACATATTAAAATGAGACCTGGTGTAGATAAATGGTATGAGTAGAGACGGATTTTCGCATATTTTCCACTTTCCAGTGACTTCCGGCTTGACTGGAAATAGTTCCAATTTTGAATTTTTAAATGAAATCCCCTGTATATTTTGATATTATTGGATTTCTGAGACAATTCCAAGTCAGAATGTGACATTTTAAAAAGTTTTTAGGTCTACTTGATTTTTTTTAGGGTCAATTTTAATATTGCATCTAGGTGGCCATGATTAGATGCAAATTAATCTTGTGACCCTAAATTATGTTAACAAAATATAATCGCAAAGTTTTAGTAACTAACTGACAAATCCAACGATACTAATTTATTCGCGATCGGATTAAAAATAAAGTCATAAATAAAGGTAATAGCCACCTAGATGCAATAATACAATTGGCTACTAAAAAGTCATTTTCGGTTAAACTAAAAAGTAAGAAATATGCGAAAGCTCTCATCTTCTGATATCATTTACCTATACTGTCACAAATTTTTAGGTTTTTTAGTACGTTCAACTTTTAACACACGTATTATTTTATCCTTATCTAAAATAAAAAGTTAAAGAGAGAAAAGAAGTTCCTTACCTCCCACACCTTTTACTATCTGAAAAAAAAAAAACAAAATTATTCTTTTCTTATATGGGTGCATCGCACCCATACATTTTAGCCCTTTGGGTGCATTGGCCCCTATGCACCCACGTACTCGTCGCCACTGCCTATACCAATTTCATTTTAATATGCCTAAAGCCGGCTACTCATTACGCTGTACTTGGCGAGTAACTTGAATATACTTGGCAAGTATTTGTCGAGTTCCAAGTAAGCTATCGACATTACGCGTCTACTTATAGAATTGCGAGTTTTTGGTACAAGTACAAGTAAACAACAACAAGTAGTTTTTAAAGATGGACGAAAGTGAAACGACAGTTTTAGCTGCTTTTGTAACAATCAGTTGTGGTTATATTTTATTAAAAAATAGAAAAAGAAGTGCAAACGTAGAAGGTGGTGAGTTACATCTTTTAACAATAGTAAAGATAGGTAGGTATTTGTTTTATATTTAAAGTGGGGTTGCTACCTGCGCCACTCGACTAGCGCTAGCTGTTTTACATATGGCACCATCAAATAACTAGTACCCAATATAATACTACTTTTGCTAATTACACAAAAAAATCGAAGTTCTCGAAAACAAAAACGTTTAAAGATACAACCACAGCTTAACAACGTGCCGCCTAACAATATTCAACTTAAAATATTAAAACGCAAATACTGACAAAATATGCCAATCGGACTTTGATAGTTATTCCCCGCGACCCTTTAATTCGACTTACCAAGTAACGCGTAATGTAGCGCCGGTAAATAAATTGCCAAGTCAAGTACTTGGCTCCCTTTGACTTGTAACTGTTTTCCACTACAGCTCGGAAAGTGCAAGTAACTTGCCAAGTCTAAACGAGTCGTCGTATACACTACTTGCTACTTACCAAGTACTTGGCGAAGTACCGCGTAGCTAGTAGCCGGCTTAATACGCTAGAAGTGATGGCTTGTCTAATAGATTCGTTAACACAAAACAAAACCTGTATATTAATTTGAAAACTGGTGTTTTTAAGCCACCCTGTGCATCCAACATACAGTTATTTTTGTGGAAATGTATTTTCTTATTAAGGACGATTTTTTTATAAAAAGGCACTTTTATCGTAAAGTTAAGAATTAAAAAGTTTTCCATTTGGTAAGAATTTCCGAATACACGCTGTATGGCGGTATGCATATTCGTGGTAGACTCATCAAAAGAAACCCCCAAGAAAGTTTTAACGTGTCCTTATCATAAAGTCCACTTAATTACTGGCACAGAGACATTACCAAATCGTGTAAAAGGAGTGCCCATGTGAACTGAAATAAACGAAAAATGACACTGAACTGAGAACCGATATGACTATGTTAAACAGCCATTTAAAGGCAGCCACTCAATAAGTATAAGTATAAATCGGGCAAATAAAGCGATTTTAATGAAATATATAAATTTAAAACACGCACAAAAATACAGCAGATAATGCATTTATTATCAAAACAAAAAAAAATACAAAACTTGCAAAATAAACTCACAACATATATCAAAAGCTCACAGCCTGGTCAGTGTTTTAGGTTAAATAAAAACGAATTTAACTTTTACTTTTGTTTTTCTTCAGGTTCAGGATGGGCTGCAATCCATTCCAAAGCCCTAGCGATCTGAGGTGGTACTTGGGAACATCAGACCCTTGGGGTTGGAATCCATTTTCGTCAGCTACGTAGGTAAGTTCATGTTTGTTACCTTCAGGATCTGTCCAGGAAACGGAACCTTGAACGGAAGCGGCTGTTTCGTCTTTTTCGAGTTGTTTTACTGATCCACTTTGTTCTTGTTTGGTTCCATCAGCTGATTCAAAGCTCCATTGGAAAGCACCATCAGGTTGGATATCAGCGTTTTGAGCAACGATTGCCACTGGTTCTTCTGCAGGAGCACTTAGAACTACTGCCAAAAGGCAAGAAAATACATATATTTTAGCGAACATTGTTTTAGATAGTAAATTTTAACCAGCTGATTGGTACTGATGAAAGAGAATATTTTTCGGTGTATAAATAGTATCTTTTTAGCACCTCCACTCAACAAAATAAATGACGAATTACATCTAATTGTCCAAAAACCTTTATTATATTTAAACCGGTTAGGACTACAGAGTAAACTTATATTGCTGAAAACCTTGTCACCTTTAATAATTACATATAAAAATATCCTGGGGATATTTATAGTTTGGTTTGTTATATTTTAATTAAATTTTGTGTAGGTATTGTTTTTTTTTTGACATTTTTAAATTGTTTTAAAAATATTGTAATAAAACTATTTATAAATCATTAAGTCCTCAAAGAGCCTCAAATTACCATCTTTTTAGTGTAAACAAAACAAGTTCATGAACATTACTGGTATTTAAGGAATACAGTTTATTTTTAGAAAAATGCATTTTTTTCCATAATGGAAAAAATAACATTTTATCTCTGTTGACAGGAACTAATATGTGACTACTACTACTTTTTTTCCCTGGAAAAAAGTGAATACTTTTTCTCTGGATATATATGTAAGTAAAGGTAGATATTTAATTTGAAAATATTTTATTAAAAAAAAATAATAAGAGCAACAGTACAATCGGACATTTCTTAAAATTATATTTAATATTACTATTAAACAACTTCACAAAGCTGTAAATTTTAAATTTAAATCAGTCAAATTATAGTCCTGTACTTTGGGTACTATACAGGGTGATTCAAAAATCGATCACGAAACTTGACAAAATAAGGGTAGAGCTTCATATAGTTTTTTTCAAAATGTCATTCGTTTTCGAGTTACAAGCCGTCAAAGTTTAATTTTTATTTTGGTTTTTTAGCCATATTGCATTTATTTTTTAACCAATCCAGTTGATATTTGGCACACAAATCGAGCTTTCAGATTCTAAAATTTTAAGACAAAAGTACTTTTTTTTAAATACCGCCAGAAGGCACTTAACCTAAAACTTAAAATTTATTTACATTATAACTTTTCTATTTTGACAGATATCGCAAAGCTGGGGGCGCCATTTTATAGATAATCAAAAACTTAAAAATAACGTACTTTTTATTAAAGTCGATAAACCCCACCTTTAAGGCACCAATAGACATTAAAGTTTTCATCAATTTCAATCAAATTACCTATATACATACAGGGTGACCAGTAACTCAACTGACAAACTTTACGGGGCGATTCTACAACAGAAAATAAGAAAAAACTTCATATAAACATATGTCCTAAACGTCTTAGTTTTTGAAACACGGTGTGTTAAATATTAAAAAAACTTTTTTTAAATTTTTGCCCCCATAAGGACTTTTACCCCTACATCCCCTGAGCCCTGGCTACGCCACTGCACTTACGATATACAAAGGAGAAAAGATCATTAGTTTAAACTTATTTTACTAGACCGTATAATAAAGACGTCGTACAAATATAAAAATATACTTTTACACGAAAAAAATACTTTTAATATTGGTGACAGAAAATGCCTTAAAATATATTTTTTTATTTTAAACGTAAATTTCTGACCTTTATTTAAGGAGATCGTATATTATTTTAGTGTCATATAAACTACTTATTAGGCAAATATAAGAGACTTTATGTAAATTTATGTTTTTTGTATGTTTTATATTTTCCATTTAAAACATTATACTAATTTATAGCTCTTAATTATGTCAACAGAATTATGTTAATAAATTTACTTTTAATTGAATACTCTATTTTTTTATCTGGAAATAAAAAGTAAATTTTGTTATAAATATTCTTAAAAATATAGTCCCTGGATCAGTAATGAAATGGAGTTCATAATAAGAACACTTTTAATACCTTTTTGCAGGGGTTCCTTTTGACAAGTCTACCACAAATATTCATACCGCCATATATGAAAGCGGCGCTTTAACCCAGTCTGTCAATGTCAAATGTTTCGGGTGGCAGATTAGCGAAGTTTACTGTAATGTTTTACATGCAATTTTTAAACATGTTGTGCTAAAAATCGTAAGGGTTACAGTCCCGTAGCCCGCCTAGTCCGATACCCGGAAGTATGTGTTGAGCCTTATGGTTCTTTGACTGTAATCCTTACAGTCCCTTTGGCAACAATGTTTAAAAATTGAAATAAAAACATTGTGGTAAACTTGCCCCACAAAAAAGTAACGCGTTCGCCCTGTCCGACAAATGAAACATGTGACATTGAAAGACTGGGTTAAAGCGCCGCTTCCATATATGGCGGTATGAATATTCGTGGTAGACTCGTTAAAAGAAAACCCCTAAAAAGGTTTTAAAAGTGTTCTTTCATGAAGTCCATTTTATTACTAGCCCAGGGACAATATAAAATTTAAAAATATAATTCTACTAGAGAAGTTTTCTTATTTTTTTATGTTTTTAAAAACAGCACAAGTTTTTGAAGAGCATTATTTAATACGAGTTTTAAATAATAAAACAACATTTTCCCCTTACACAACTTTCTGATTTATATTTAAAAAAAGGGCTAAAACAACACATGTCAAATCAAAGCTAACACTTTTTTAAATGTCATATATATTGCAATATTAAGTAAGTTTCTAAAAATATATAAATAAATATATAATTTTATAACGATTTTATATTTATTTACAAGACCTACCTATTGGCAAAGTAATAATTATTTTTTTTTTTGAAAAACCTTCCGAAAAATACTTTACTTAAAGTATCTGTTAAAGAAATACCTAAATCTAATACAAGCTAAAAGGTTTTTCCTTTTCTATCTAATGTACAAAAAAATCATAATTAGAAAAAATATATTTTACCTATCGAAATGAACAACCATATATTACATTGTTGTGTAAAGAGCAAACATGTTTACACTGACATGTTGTAAAACTTACACCCTTTTGCTAAGGAGTTATAATAATATGGTATACAGGATGTAAAAAATATTTACTTTAACTTAAGAGAAAAACTTCATATACCAAGTAAGAACCTAGAGCTCATTACATACACCCTTTTAACACGCTTTTATTAGCTTGGGTTGTATCTATCTATCTATCTATCTATCTATGTAACGGAATCTTTGAGCCTAATTTTTACCAACTCCCAGCGATTCAATTTCTTTGAAACTTTGCACACGTATCAAGGACCGATGACAATGCAATAATTTAAAAACAGTATTCCGTTATCCTGATTAGGACCGCCAGGATAAATAAATTCCTTTACAGATCCTCTGTGAAACGATTTCTGGTATGCGGATTGAAGAACTGGACTGCTCTAAGTTAACGGGAAAACCCCATGCAACAGTGAAGCTTTAAATGAAATGATGAGATTACGAAATAGTTCGTAAAACATTTCAATATCACATGACCGCAGAAAACTAATTGATATATCGAACTAAAAAATGAAAAATAAATAATAGTTTAAAAGAACTAAAAAACACGCTTTTATATGCAACCGAACTAAAAATTAGAAAATAATTTTTCATTACAAAGAGTTTGTCACTTCAGAATAAAAGCGTGGGTGCTTAATATATTAAATGTTATAATTATTCTATTTGCAAATATCTATGAGGGAAAAGTTATGAAAAAATAGTAAAATGCACCCTACGCTTTTATTCTGAAGTGACAAACTCTTTGTAATGAAAAATTATTAAAATCTAAACCGTTTGGTAAAAATATGCTTATGCTTATGAAATTGAAAACGATTTTATATGCGCAAGGTATGCATTTTTAAACATATTAATAACAACTCTAAATGTCAATGTGAGAGCTAAGAGCCATATTAAAAAATAATAAAGGGACAGTACTTCATAACCCTAAAATACAAAGTTAATATACCATTCTAATTTAGTCGAGAACAGTGTCATATTGATAAAGATAAACCATTATTTCCGCTATTTACGCTTCATTTCATTGCATTGCCGGAATAATGGACTTGCACAAACATTTTGTCATCTTCATAATAATACTGGTTGCAATCTGAATATTTTTGGAAATGCAGCTAATAAATAAAGAGATATTTTTATCCGAAGTCAGTGGCATCTATGCTTGGTAACTTATGATTTAAAACAGACATCCTTATAGAGTAAAAGCCCGTGAGCGACAGACTTTCATTGTTTTAGCCGAGAAGAAATTTTAGGTCGTGCTTTATTTTGGTCTTATTAAGTAAAAATACTTAAAAACCTTGCTTTTCAAATGTATTTCTTTAATTTTGTAAAACAAAACCCTACAACACAAAACAATAAAGAAAAACTACAAAATTTTTCCCCCTTTTTTTTTTAGGTTAATGGTACTGTCAACATGATTTGCAATAACTCTAAATATTGGGTAGAAGCACTATTTAAATAAGGCCGGTATTAATAATTGACGAGCTTAATAAGGCAACTTGCAATAATACTCTATTTTGTAAAAGCACATACAAAATAACTATGTACTAACTATATATGATATTTTTTCTGTGGCAATAGCTAAAAAGATTGTCAGTGCACGGTCTTAACATAGGTAGGGTCCGCGCGTTTAGTAAAAGAGGCCACCGACGTCATCATTATCTACGCGAAATCTTCTGTAACTCTCTTTCAATCGCGGTTTCGAGGGCTTTGTATCGTTACCTAGGAAGTAGGCATTTTAAAGATTTGATTTAAAAAAATTAATGAAATTTTAAATACGGGATGAGGAAATAGAGGAGATTTTGCGCAGAAAATGATGACGTCGGTGGCCTCTTTACTAAACGCGCGGACTTTAAAAGCGATGGTAGACCAGGAAGTTTGACTCATAGTGGCTTTGGCAGGTATAAGGTACCAAAGTTTAATAAATTAAAACTTAAATTTTGTCAATTTGTTGAAGCTAAATCTTATATACATATGTATGTTGCTTGGGTGCAAGAAGATATTTTCTCAGTCTTCAGACAGTATTGACAATTCCAACCCTTTGATAGAAAAACATTTTGGGGTGGCCCAATTGACCAAGGAAGTCCAATATTTCTGTTATCTAACAAGATATGGCAAAAAGTCTTATATAAGAGTTGTAGGGTTTACAAATAGGCATGTCCTACAAAATATTTCGATGTATATAGAGTGTCTAAAATAAAAGTTATTGCTGTGAGGTTAGTTTTTTTTAAATTATTAATTGGGACACTTTGTATACATAAAAATATTTTAGGACATGCTTATTTAAATACCCTAAAATTTTAAATAAGACTTTTTATCATATCCCGTTAAATAACAGAAATATTGTACTTCCTGGCCCCCAAAATGTATGTCTGCCAATGAGTTGGTACTCTTGAAACTGTCTAGAAACTAAGAAAATATTTTCTAATAGATACCAAAAGTAACATATAAATGTATCGTTTTAAAAATGACAAAAGTTAAGTTTTCACCTTACAACAAACAAACATAAGTGCAGCATAATATGTTAAGCAATCAAAGTAAGAAAAAATTGAGTGCAAGTAAACATTTCGTTTATTTCCGGAAAATATTTTTGTTACATTATTTATATTTTTTCAATATCATCTTCATATCATTGTAAACATTAATTAGACAACAAATAAAACCATCATAAATTTGCATAATTTTGATTTATTTAATGTTCATTAGATCCTCGAATTAATATTTTTTTATCCCATTAGAGGTGACAAGGTCTTCACACATTGAGACGCAATCTTGACCGGTATTATCAATATTTTTGGATGATTACACTATTATTGCATTATCTTGGTGGGAACTACTAAAAAATTAAGGTATTTAAACGCAACTATTTTTCTTGATCTTCAGTACTTGTCTTTCAAACTAGTTGTTATTAGCACACACAAAAACCAAAAATGTTCAGTAAAATATTTGTTTTCTCTGGCCTTTTGGCTGTAGTGCTCAGTGCCCCCGCAGAAGAACCTGTTGCGATTGTTGCTCAAAATGCTGATATCCAACCCGATGGTGCTTTCCAATGGAGCTTTGAATCAGCTGATGGAACTAAACAAGAACAAAGTGGATCACTAAAACAACTCGAGAAAGACGAAACAGCCGCTTCCGTTCAAGGCTCTGTTTCCTGGACAGATCCTGAAGGTAACAAACACGAAATTACCTATGTAGCTGACGAAAATGGATTCCAACCTCAAGGTGCTGATGTTCCAGTTGCCCCTGAGGTACCTGCTCAAATTGCTAGGGCTTTAGAATGGATTGCTGCTCATCCCGAACCGGAGGAAAAATCTGCTTAATTTTTTAAAAAAGGAGAACGTTGCTGATTTGCTTTAAATATTTTTAGGTTAGGTTTTATAAATGTTTTTAATGTTTTATAAATAAAAGAAATATTTGAAATTTTTTGTTTCCGATTTATGTATAGGGTTAGTCAGTGATTAGCAACCGTCAAGTATAAATGAACCAAATTTTGTGCGAAGGGGTAACAGAACATAAAAAATTTTAAAATATATTTGCGAGGTTGCCAAGTTTATAGTATTCCCTGTTGGTTAGGGAAATTTAAAATTTGTTATGGAATGACCTATTCTTTATTATTGTAATTAATTGCTTGTATCAACCTTATTATAACCTGGTTATAATAAGGCTTTAGGCTAAAATACATAAACGACCAGGATGGTCAATTATCACAAAAACGATCAAACCAAAATTCGTCAAAATTAGTACAGGGGAGTAACTAGACATTTTAAATGTAGGATTTGCATTTGCGATGTTTCATAATTAAATTTTCTTTTTCCCTTTCTTGACTTTTTAACGAATCTTAAAACGTCGCAAAATGCTATTTATGAATTTAAAAGGTCCAGTTTCACCCCTGTGCTAATTTTAACAAATATTGGTTAATTCGTTTTTAAGATAACTGACCATACCTAGCCAGTTTTTGTAATAATTTTGAAAAAACATGAAGCCATATCTTCAAAATTGACAGGAGTCAAAAAAAAAAACGATAATATTAGGTAATAATAAAGTTGATATAAGCAATTGATTACAATAATAAAAAATAGGGTATTCCATTTTAAACTTTAAAATTCCTTAACCTACAGAGAAAACTATAAGCTTGGCAACCTTGCAAATACATTTTTTTAATTCTTCATGTTTAGTTATTTCATTGGCACAAATTTTGGTTCATTTATATTTGACGGTTGATTGAGATAATCTACCGTTCCGGTTTTTCTACTAACCCTGTATAAAATACGTTATATATATGTAAAAAAAACCGAACCATCCAACTGAGGACTAAATAAAACTAGTTAGTTCCATTTAAAATTATAAGGTTGGTACCAGAACAAAGCAATAATAAAGTTTGATATTTAAACTGTTTATTATACATATTTAACCATCATGATTAGGGTGGAGTAAAATATATCTTTTTTATATATTTGTATGAATTTGTCACTTATAAAAAAAAATGAAAAAGAAAGGTGGTGTTATTTAACTTCTTGAAGTATCCATCTAATTTTGAAAATTAATTATAAGTAAACATTTTTGGCTGCATGAGAACACCTATTTTTGTCTTTAATTACTTAAAAATATCTTCTTTTATGTTAATTAGGAGTAATAAGTACAAAAATCCAAATATTAATAAGCTTCTTTTAACCGTTTAAGTAAAACTTCGTTTAAAATAATCATATTTGTTAATTTTATATGTTTTCGGATGTTTAAAGACAGAAAGAACTACTACCTTAAAAAATTACTACCTTTATTGAAAATAGACTTCTTCTTTCCTGTTTGAGGCAAGAAAAGGGCATTTTTCTTCTCGTGGGTGGGGGGGCATCTTTGCTATTTCTTCCTCTACCAGCCGGCATACTATTTTAATCAGTCTGACTAATAAACTTTTTTTTCGTAAACGTGCAGCCTATTTTTGACTTAAATCCAGAAGCTTGTGTCTTTAAAAAAGCTTCCAGTTTAGAAAACCTGATATCTATATTTTCTTTGATATTTACGTATAAACATAACTTTCTGTATTTGCTCCAGAGCGTATATGCGTTTAGAGTTTCTGCTTTTTTCGAAAAATATTTAAGAACGGCATCTTCAGAAATTTTTTTGACATGGTTTTCTTTTACTCGCTGCTTAAACACCTCATATTTTTTTCATGTCGTTGGCGAGACTTATTTGACAAAAGATTCAATGATATTGGCCTTGCAGTTTCCCAAATATTGTGACGGATATTGTCGTCGCCTTTAGAGTCCATTTTGCTTTGGAATTATAATTTTTTAAGACCGAATATAAATACTAATTTTTGTCACATTTATTATAAAACCAAAGAAATCTTTTTTAATAAATTTTATTCCAATAAAATAAATAGACGTTGCATTGCCGACTTATAGCGGACAACGTTATAAGTGGCAATGCACGGACGTATGTTGTTGCACTTTTTGTATCATGTTCAGTGGCGTAGCGTAGGCAAGCAGGCGTAGGCAAGCAGGCGTAGGCAAGCAGGCGTAGGCAAGCAGGCGTAGGCAAGCAGGCGTAGGCAAGCAGGCGTAGGCAAGCAGGCGTAGGCAAGCAGGCGTAGGCAAAGTCGTATTCACGAGACCATTTTTGTCGATAAAGGTATCTTGCGCAAAATTAAAACATACCAATATCTATGTCTTACATTAGGTTTGTTCCAGCAAAATGTTGGAAACATGTTAGCAACAATCGTAAAAACCGAAGAATTGTTACAATCATTAGGCAGAAATGTTTGCAACAGTTTTCTGCTGGAACGAAAAATTAACAAGGCTGGTATCTTTCCGTCAATACGAGAAAGGTTATGTTAAAAATTTGTCAGTAATGTTTGAAGAAAATTTACAAACTTTTCAAATAGCTTCCAACATGTTTTCAGCCTGCTGGAACAAACCTATTTCATACCTTTAACTGCAAGGCTTACAAGCCGCGACCTTGGCGCTAGGCCGTAGGCAACCGCCTACATCGCCTACGTCTAGCTACGCTACTGATCATGTTGGTAGTAAATTGGTTATCTTTAATGCCAAATATATTATACATTTAATAATAAATAACGCAAACTAAACATTGTTTAATGGCAAAATAATATAATCGAAGTTAGTTAGGAACAAAAAGAATATCTTAGTGAAAGAGATACTTTTTTATTCATAGGTGTTTTTAAAGAAAGGCTTAAAGTAAAAATTAAAGTCATAATCAAAGCTCACTACGTTGTTTGTTTTGCATCTGGTACTTGATAGTATAAGAAAAATGCGTACTTAGGGAAAAACGTTTTATGTTACAAAGCAGTTACAACGTTCTTTAATTTTTTTTAAATATTTATTTATGTAAAACAATGTATAGCTACGAAACAAGTTGGGTAAAGTTATACCTTACAGCATAAAGAACGTTGTATCTGTTATGATCGCATATACTAGCTTCCATTTTAAAAGGCAAACAAATACACATATAGGATGGTAAAAAGATGAAACAATGTAAGTTACAATATGTTTGAGCCAACCTTTTAAAATTTTAAACCACCAAAATATGTTAAGCCACTGAGCGTGGGAAATGAGGGTATGGAAGCATTACCCCCATTTAGACTTGATTAAACATATTTAAGGATTTCACAAATTAATATCTAAAATATGCTATAAAATACATGAAATTATAAAAGATTAAAAAATGAATAAATATATTGGTTGTCTAAAAACTTTTCTCAGCATTTTAAAAAATAAAAATAACAAAAAACTTTTATATGAATATAAATATGTCTTAATCGTTTAAATTGGCAAAAGAGTATAAATAAAAATGTAAAAAATATTCGCATAGTTAATAATAAGACCCACCAACATATACAGACTGTCCACGGATTTACCAGAAACAAATGCAAATGGATAAAAAATCGTTTTAGAAAAAAAGTTTACTGTATAAAAATAAGGGTAGAGATATTAATTTATTATAAAATAAAAAAGTACATTCTTGTTTTCGCTTTTGGCTGTCGCCATACACTTGTAGGGCTTTTATAATGGGGTTGTATACGGGGTGTCAGGGAATATGGGGGCAATATCTCGAATTGATATAAAACACAGAAAAATAATATGACAAGTTTTTATAAACTTTTTTCAAAAGCCTTTCTTTACTAATATATGTGCCTTTAAAGGACTTCGCTATAAATTTTTTGAATAACTTTTATAGTTCTTGGTATAATATATATTTTTTTAATTGACAGATAGTACCAAGAACTACTTCAAATGGTACTTTCTTAGAAAATTTGCATTCATTAGGGCGCCAAGGACGGACTTACCCTCACACGATAGCGCATATTATTTTTACACCCTGTATATTAGAAAAATAAACGTAGTAATTTTGGATTGCTTAAACTCTTAGCTAAAAATGGTACTCCTGTTTAATGTCAATAAATTAAAGCGTTTTTGACCTAAACAAGTTTTTCTGTTGTGGGAACATGATGAACAACCACAAACATTAGGTTATTCTGTTGCAATTAAGACTAAAAACTTTTTCAGCCAGTCGCACGTATGGTAAAATAATTATTATAAGTACTTATTTCACCATTATATTTTCGAAACTATTAAAGATATATCAAATGTGGTATTTTTGTAAAGATTTTTAAACGACGTTTTAAATAATGATATAATTTACAGGGTGACCCATTCAAAAAGTACCTTTTTATTTTTCTTTTATTTTTGACGTACATTTGTTTCTTTCTTATGCTCCAAAGATAATAGATAAAAAAGTATGAAATTTGACGTTTTTTTCTATCCTCTTTGGTTTTTAGTTAAAAGTAGGTGGCAAAAACCCTGTACACAGGGTTCGCAAATACCTAAAAATCATGATTGTTTTTCAAGAGTAAAATATAATAATAATAATAATAATTAAGCGGGAATATCTTAATCACATTAGTTTGCAGCTGGAAAAATGTGCTGTGTATGAATATGTGAAGGAGCAAGGGTTTGAAAAGCAAATTATGGCAGTTTTTTATTATATTTTATTATAAAAATTAAAAATAATTTATTTTTGATTAGGACAAAATCAGTTTTTAAAACCTTTTTTATAACCCCGTAAAATAAATAAAGACTTATAAAATGCTATTCAAAATGTTTTTTCAAATGAGATTTTGCCTAAAAATGAAATATAAAGGGAGTTTGCTGCTGGAAAAATTACTGTTTTTTAAAGTTTTTGAGCACTTTGTATACAAAACCAGCATTTTCTCTTAGTAAAGCAAAAATGTTTATCAAAATTTTGTTCATATTGCTCTATCCATGAACCCCCATCTATGAACAGTCCGTAGATCAAATTTGGGCGATTAAACCAAATTTGTACAGTTTTAACTTTAATAAATAGGAAATTACAGAAAATTATAGAAAACATTTTTGTAGCTTTTAACTCTTCTATTTTTTTTTATCTAGCCTGTGTTTTAGATCATGATCTTTACCTCTGTTATGTATGATCTATAGTTATTGGTAAAGAAGTGGACACACAAATTTTATTTCTACAATAAAAAACCTTCCTTCTTTGGGTTTGTGAATATTTCTTATTTTTTTATTTTTTTATTTATTTTATTTATTTTTTTTGATAAAATATGGTTATGATTATTATATTTTGTAAAAATAACTATTGGTATAAGTAAAGTAAAAATTAGGAATAAAGAAGCTACGCGGTCAACAATTCTTTCTCATTTTCACATTATTCCCTTTTTGTTGCTCGCACACTATTTAAACGACGCGTTTAGAAAGTAATAGTTGATTGCCGTTTTTATTTGTATAACACGTGTGGCTTCTTTATAACTGGTTTTTACTTTTCAAAAATTTTACTATATTAAAAATAAAAAGAAACTAATTTAAATTATTAAAAACTTTATTTACAAAATCATACAAATGCAACAAAAATGCAAAACAAATATCACAAGCCAGGCGAGTTTTAATTTATAAAATAGGCCAAATTAAAAAATTACTTTGATTTTTCTTCTGGTTGAGGATGGGCAGCAATCCATTCCAAAGCCCTAGCAATTTGAGCGGGAATTTCTGGGGCAACTGGTATATCAGCTCCTTGTGGTTGGAATCCGTTTTCATCAGCAGCATACCTAACTTCGTGCTGTCCACCTTCAGGGTCAGTCCAAGAGAAGGATCCTTGGACTACTTCAGCTACCTCCTTGTCAACTTGTTTAGGTGCACCACTTTGGTCTTGTTTGGTTCCATCAGCTGATTCGTAGTTCCATTGAAAGGTACCATCGGGTTGGATGTCAGCGCTTTGAGCGAGAATGGCGACTGGTTCTTGCACGGCGGCACTAAGAACCACTGCCAAAAGGCCCGAGAATACAACGAGTTTAGAAAACATATTGTTTTTTTTTATTTTGGTTATCTGGATTGATACTGAAGACATTAAATATCATTTAAGTATATATACTTTAATTTCAATATCCCCACTAGCAAAAAAATACTAAGGAAGATTCATTCAATTCTGAAAATATTGATTACATTGATTTTAAATACAAAGAGCCTTGAAGAATTTATTATGCCTAACGTACATAAATATGCTAATTCCCAAATTGTTTGTAACAAAAAATTTTGGTTAATAAATCTCTTTTCTTCTTTTGTGAATTTAAATGAGAAATAGATAAGAAGCGTGTGTCATATTATGTCATAAGAAACGACCAAACAATCTGAACGTGTGTAATAGGCGTGGTTGACATACTTTCTTGTTTGAATTTGGCTGTTAAATGTAAGTAATGGTGATGATGTTAAATATTGACATTGAATAGCAAATATCGATAATTACTTTGCAATATTTTCTTAAGCTTCGAAAATTACACAGATTCACAAAATTAAAAAGTGGTCTGTGCAGGGTTTGGGACAAAGATTTTCTCACGTATTTTTCTGGCTAAATACAAATGAAAAGTCAAGAAACAGTGCGGTTTACATGATATTGACTTGTAAGTCTATAAAAATAAAGTGGTTGTTAAGTAGGGTATAAAAGGGCCTTTAAAATAGGGTGCTAAATAACCCCCTTTTAATTAATAAACCTACATAACACATTAAAATCACGTTTAAAATATAAGCTCAACCAATCAGAACATTCAACTAACCTAACACAATAAAACCATTTTAAAAAGATATACTTAGTTAAAATCTATGTGACAGGTATTCGTCAAAACTATAAAATGCATTTGTTAATAAAATTTCCTTAATTCGAAGTTTAAAAATATTGTCTGGTAAGTCTTTTACAAGTTCTGGCAAATTGTTGTAAAATTTAATTGCCCAGTATCCCGGACCACTTTGACACCTTTTTAGTTGCCAATAGGAAGGAACAAGGTAGTGCTTATGTCTAGTATCATGACTGTGGATGTCTGAGTCTTACATACAAAAGTTTTTTGAGGAGGTACTGTGACGGGACTGGCAGTACCCGTAAGAAACTAAAGGCCCGCCTACAGTCATCCCGGTAGCACAGTCCAGCAAGCACCCTCACTGCCTTTCTTACCCCCAGGTAAGAATTGCATATGTTAAGTGCGAATGAAATACTGAGTGGTAGGCCACTCTGAGTATGTCTGCTGAAACACAGTTTTCTAAGTTGCGAAGAATGAAAGACCCTTGCACATCTTCTTGAACACAGAATCGATACGTGCACTCCACTGATTCTGGGGTCCAGATATACACCCAGGAATTTTGTGGTCTCTTTCATCTGCTGTTTCAAGTCCCCAGCATCTCTCAGTGTAAAAACTACTGGTTTGGTTTTGGCTGCATTAAGAAGTAACCTATTGTGACGAAACCAGCGCTCAGCTCTCATCTGTGCTCCATGGAACCCTCGAGTGCACCCTCGAGACTATCAGCTGAGAAGGAGACTGTCGTGTCATCGGCGTAGAGTGTGCAATGTGCTGGGGGTTCGTTAAATGGTAAATCATTTATATATATTAAAAGAAGATAGGTCCAAGCACAGAGCCCTGTGGGACTCCAATATTAAGCACGCTCTCCACCGATAACCCGCCAGCAACCCTCACAGCCTGAACTCTGTCGGATAAATATGATCTTAGAAGTGTAATGCTGTTGGACAAAGTTATATTTCTCAAGCTTCTGTGCGAGGATTCCATGATTCACACAGTCAAAGGCCTTGCTCAGGTCACACAACAAGACCGTGTTAAACTCCAATTTATGAAACGACACAATGATACCAGAGACAAGGTCCAACAAAGCCAACACTGTGCTCTTTTTTGCCTCTAAAGCTAAATTGATGTTTAGAAAAGCAGTTGTTTTACTCTAAGAACTTGACTATCTGTAATGCCATGGCCTTTTCCATAATTTTTGATATGACCGAGAGCAGCGATATTGGCCTGTAGTTTTGAGGCAGTTCTGGGTCACCCTGTTTAAAAATCACTATTGCTTTTTTGAGGATAGTTGTAAAAATGCCTTCACCTATACCCTGGTTTATTAATTTTATTAGTGGGACGAATATAATATTATAATACCAAACGCACAGTCAAACCAAAGGCATAACGGCTGTTTTTGTTTTTTAGTCCATTTGTGATATCTCTGACCTCAATAAATGTCATATCGTTAAAAGTAAATTGATGTAAGGGAGTTAGAAAGATGATCTCATCCAAAAGACTCTCATCTGTCTGCGGGATATCACTCACTAGACTCTGAGCATGTTTTTCCCATCCCCCTGCACAGACCACTTTTTAATTTTGTGGGCTTGTGTTATTATTAGGCTAAGTAAATTTAGTGTTTTTTACTAATTTCTTCAATTTCAGTTGTCATGACTTGTTTAATGAATACTTTAAAAAAATAATTTGAATAATTTTACAAAGCTTTGTAAAAACTACATTTAAGTATTTAATTTAAAACAATTAATAGTTTACTTTTTATTATTTATCCTTATAATTCGTGTAATTTTATGAAATTTAAAATAATTGGTAATCTTACAAATTAAATATATAAACTTAAAAACGGTGCATTTCTAGAGCCATGCCAATAAGAAATTTTTTCTGTGATCAGGGCCGTAATAACTGTTTGAGGCTAGAATTTACGGTGCGCCTATTTTCTAGCAAAAAAAATGGTCCTTTTCTCCGTAGCGCTTATTTTGAGTGCCAGGCGCCTTACTTCACCACCCGAAATAATAAAAAAAAAAAGGTCATTTCCCCCTTTACGCGCCTATTTCATTCCAAAGCACCTTATTCACAGAGAAATTAGTCACTAAAATTCCCCACCCGACCTAACCTTTTTTAAAACTCCCCTGTCTAGCGCCTATTACTCCCCTGTCGGGCGCCTATTTTTTCATGGCGCTCTTGGCTGTAGCCCAGTCAGCCTAATGGTTAATACGGCACTGTCTGTGATGGGAGAAAAAAGCTGTCAAGTGATTACGTTTACTTTTGTAACACCCTGTAAGATACCAGTAAAGCATTAGTATACTAATTATTTTATTATAATACATAGGGCATTTATATCAAAAATAAAGCTTAAAGTTAAAAACATGCTAGCAAATAAATAAAGACTTTAAAAATGTCGAAATGTTTAAAATGAAAAATGAGTGTGTTTAAAAGACGAATCAAGGTGTGTTTAGTTCATTTAAAAAATACAAAGAAATTACATAACGTTAGCAAAATTAAGGACACGCTTGGGTTTTATTAATAAATAACCATAAAAAAGATGAATAACTTTTGGCTTCTTTGAAATTTAATGTGGGTGCGTTAGCATATATGTATATGGTATTGTTTTATAGCTAAGTTTTTGTGGTAGTCGATGGTATTGACCAAGTAACATATTTATTATTGTAGGTTTTAGTTACGACATAAATATTATGAATTACTCATGAAATCAACAAGGGAGCATACTGTGTAATTAAAAAGGTTAAATAGAATTTGATTTAAAGTTTTTCTCTCTGATGCTTGTTCTACATCTACAGGATATGTGTAAAAGGTCTATACAAAATGCCATTATACATTGTTGGGACCATTAGGATATGTTGCCACCTTAGGATTGATTTAATTGGCCGCCCTTTTCAAAGAAATTAATTTTTGTCCGGTATAATTGTTTAAATATACCTTATTCTATTACAGTTTTTAAATGAAGTTAGCAAACAGTACAGATAAACAAAAGATAAACTTTAGACTAATAAATAACAATAATAATATATTATTTTTAATATTAAACAATTTTGAAAATATTTTTTTCGGGTTTTGGTCCGCACAAAAACATTAATTATATCTTAATAATCATTTTTTTCTGGATTAGTTGAGCTTGAAATAATAGTAATGAAAGAGCATTAGGTCTATCTTGGCCCATACTTGCACGTAAATAGGTTTATACTTTTTACAACGTCGAGAATAATCTTTCTCCTGAATCATTCGTTGCCGATATACTCAAAAAAATGCGCTATGTGCTCACATTGGAGTAAATATCTTAGACTTTCATTTTTAAATATGATTAAATTCACGAAAAAAATACAAAAAGAGGATTTGCTTTTGAAACTTTAATTTTATAAAGGAGTGGGGGCTTTACAAAATATCAACTTTTTTAGCAAATTTCCAAAATTAAAATTTTCTTTACTAAAGTATTCCTCTCAAGACCTATAGCATCTGGTATATATTTGGGTTGGGTCCCATACTCCCATGTCCCAGTTTTTAAATATAATCTTTTAAAAATCATATTTACGCCTGTGATCTGGTTATAGCAAGTGCCATTGTTTAAGTCAGCCCCACATATTCATTTTTTTACGCAGGGCAAATATTGCCGTGTGCCGCTCCCCCTTCACGGCCATTGTCCAGTGAAATATAGATTAAAGGTCTTTTAAATTGGTTTGAAGAAAAGAAATTAAAGTCCCCTCCCCAAAAAAACAAGGTCCCCGCCTTTAAAATCGCGCCTCCTTCCCATTGCTTGGCGCCCTATGTATACCCAATCAGCCTATCTACGTTTTATGTACGTCTTATGTACGTAACTTCAGGATGTAACGTATATCTTTGGTACGTACACAAAAGTAAGTAGTACATCCATAAGACTTCTTATGTACGTATATTTTCCGCAAAAATGTATATTCACTGTACGTAAATATTGTACGTCTGATACGTATCATGCACGTACATTTTCTTTGACTATGTACGTATTAGGTATGTACATTTTCTTTAATTATAGAAGAAAGTTTGACGTAATTGAGCGAAAAAATTTAAAATTTGAATTTTTGAAAATTTGAAAATCGAAAACGTACAGGGTTTTCATTTATATTTTACCTACTTTTAACTATAACCAAGAAGGATAGAAAAAAACGTCCTGTATAAAAGGTTTCTCTTGTATAGGCTCTATATACAGCGTGTCTACGTTTGGCGTCATATGGGAAAATTGTTTATTATTGATTTTACAAAAAAGTTACTCTTTATAAAAAGTTCTACATGGTCTAAAACCTAAAATGCAATCATCACATATCAAATTGTATCAGTCATCTACGAGGATTGACCAAAAATGTAATTTTTGCCCAAGAGTAAATTACCAGTATTTTTGCTAATATCAAAAATTGTTATATAGAAAAGATGTTTATAATTCAAAATTACCCCTAAATATGCAATTGTGTTTATTTCTATAAATATTTTTTATGCGATAATGGTGAAAATTTAGGTTTGTACATTATTGCACTACATTCCCACTAATGTACAAACTTAAATCTTCTCGATTTTCGCATAAAAAAATATATTTTTTTTCAGAAATGCACAAAATTTTATATTTGGAAGTAATTTTTAAATCTAAACATTTTTCTTTTTAACAATTTAGGATATTAGGAAAAAATACAGGTACTTTCCTCTTGAGCAAAAATGAAATTTTTGGCCAGACCTTGTAGATGACCCACACAATTCGATATATAACAATTGTATTGTAGGTTCTCGACTATGCAGAACTTTTATAAAGAATAATTTTTTCGTAAAATGAATAAAAAAATTCCCATATGACGCCAACTAATTACCTAGACACACTGTATCAATAAGATGTAAATGTGACGTATTAGATATACGTACATAAGATGTTCAATTAAGATCCCTGGACGTAACGACGTAAAATGGATGTAAAATGTACGTACTTTGTACGTACTGTGCTGATTGGGTAATACATATAATACACCAATCTCCCCCGAATGAAAAGTAAAAAGTAACAAGTCACCGTCCAGTACCCGTCGGCCATGCTTTAATAGGCCCTTAGTACACCTAAGGTAGCAAATTTTCGGTGTAAAAAAATTGGATTTTATTTTTTTTACATTTTCCGGAAATTGCAAGATTTTTGTAAAAATGCCCATAATTTAATTTTGGTGAAAATGCCCGCAAAATTATTTAAAACGCCGCATAAACTGATAACGTAGTTGGAGTGTGCCTACGTCCAAAAAGATACAAGCAACGACATCCCTTTTCTATTGCTTTTCCTTTGTTGGCATATTTATTTAACGTGACGTTTTTCACATAAGCACTCGCAATATTGTAAAGTTGTTTCAACTCGCAAATTGTGAAATAAATTTTAATCACCCATAAAAATTATGTACAAAAAAACTATAGACAATTTTGTTAAAATTTTAATTTTTCGTGGTACGTATTTAACTAATAATTAAAATAGTTTTTTACCAGTGTTCAGTTTTGGCAAAGAGACTATTTGCCGTTCCTTGAAGGCGGTCGCCTACGGCCTCGCGGCAAGGTGAAGGTATGGAATGTGATATAGGAAAAAAGAAAGGAAAGATGCGGAGGGTTTTGGACGCCCGAAATTGTAAATCAGGGGCCCCGCAAAGTGTAGTACGTGTGAAAAAGTAAAAAAATGGGGTAGGACCATTTTTTGCTCCTCAATAATTTTTCGTCATGAAAGGGGCCTTGCTGCCAAATCGCCTACGCCTAATTTTGGTCACGCGACGCCACTGAAAAGGTGTCACCGGAAGCAATTTAAGACACAATATTTTTATATTCGATATTGGAATCCTTGCAAGGTTGTAGGCTTACAATAACTAAGATAAAAGGAAATAATTAGATTTAAATTTGTAAATATTTCAGATAGGAAAAAAACCATTCTGCTTGCCAAGAATTTTTATTGTTAATTTATTTAAATTTTTAAATTCCACTATATTTAACCGCAAAATTGGATAATTAGGTAATACGATATTCTATAAAAATTACTGATGTAATATTTAAAAACCTTCATATGTTTGAAACTATATTTAATTATTATTTTTATTAAGTAGGAAATAATAATAGTAAGATATGGAATTTATTTTAGGGAAACTCGTATCAATACTAATTAAATCTAGAATTTGTATTACAAAAAGAAAAATTAGCTATATTTGCAAAGCTAAGACAAAAGATTCGTGTAAACTATTGTTTAAGACAAAGAGAATTTTAACTCTTACCTCTATTTATATTTTAGAAACAGTATGTTTAATTCTGTTTAAAAAGAACTAATAATTCTTTATATGATACTAGAAAAAAATCTCAACTTTAGAATCCAAATTCATTATTAACAAAAAAAAATTTTTATGACTAAATAAACAATTTATAATCATTTGCCTACTGTTATTAAAAAAAAAAAACAAAAAAAAATCAAATTATCTGCTAAAACTTGTTATTAAGTAAAACATATTATGTATTAGCAGAATACTTTGATGACATTATTCTATTTTTTTTAAATTAATTTTATCTGCTTTGTCAAAAGAATATTCTTTAACAATACAGCAGTATGATTATTATTTTTAACTAATAAGTTTGTTTGAATAAGTTTCTTTTAAAATATTATTTATTTAGGTAGATTTTCCTAAAAAAATACATTTTGACATTAAAATTAAACACGGTTTTTGGCGTTTTGATAACTAGCTACTAGAATAGAAATTACAAAGAAAAAAATTACCAATGCAACCATGGCGTAGCTACATTTGAGGATTAAAGGGGGTATAATAGTATTTATATGTCTAAAAATAATCTTAATAGTTAATGATGCCCTTCAGAAACTTTAAATCTGTCTAGGACATTGCAGGGCAGGAGATGATCCTTATCTTTAACATGTATTATTGTACTGTACAGGGTGTCCGGACTTGGTTATTATAAGAGATAGACACTTGTGGTTTTCGCGAACTGTTGCTACTTTTTGATGAAACGAAAAATGACAGTAAAATATTTTTCATGGCCCTCTTTGTTTCTAACATACAGGGTGAAATTCATTTTTTTCCATTTCCCTCGAATTTTAGTTGTCTTGTAACTTACAACAAAAGTAAAAACTAATATTAGTAAATATTTTTATGTAGAATCCAGTGATGGAATTAAATTTTCTAAAAAAACATATATTTTTCGAGATATGAACAAAACATAATTTTTTATATTTTTAACCTTATAGTTATTTTATACAGGGTGAGTCAGAAGTCTGACAAAACTCATTTACTCGTAATCCATAAAACCTTTTTAATTTCTTTTTTGTAGGTATTTAGCTAGGCATAATCCTCATCTTAAAACTATTTTGATGTATACAGGGTTGTTCACAAAAATGTGACTGTACAAGGTTATGTTTTTTAACTGGATTACCCTGTATTTTATATTCTTGTTTAACTTCTCCTTATATCCTTACACTTTTTTGTTATAGATTATATGAGGTAAAATCTTCAAATCTAGAAAATATTGTGGTTTGTTTTCGAGGAAAGGAAAATTTAGGACATTTTTCATATTGCTACCATTTTCCCAATTTCAATTTTTTTTTAAGTTGCCTGGGCAGTCAATTATCTTTTAGTTCATATTTGTGCATTAGGGTGTCGAGATAACAGTGGTAAACTAAGTAAAATATACATGGTGTTCTATTTAAGATAACAAAGTCGATGCTCATTTGTTTGCGATTGTTATTTGTTTATTTTTTAGCAAATCCTGGCGTTTCTTATCAACCCTGAAACTTTTGTATTTAAAATATGTTTCTATCTCAAACAATAAAGCGTGTAGACCCCGTTGGAAATATAACCGAACACCCTGTATCTAAACGTTGGTGTATGGATGACCAATTCGTCACACTTAGTGCTGTTTTTCAAACCTCAAATTTTACATTTTGGGTCGCTAAATAGATGGAGCTTTGTTCAACCTTCATTGAAAGAGCTTTTATACAAAAAAGTATTTTAAAATTTAAAGGAGAACATTAAAAGATGTAAATGTAATGGGACCTCACCTTTTAAAACAAAAGACAGTTTTATGTAGATGTAGTACCAACGCTACTTTAAGCTGCCACAAATAATAATTTTATAAATTTAAATAATTTATTACTTTACTCAAATCTTTTTTTTTAATGCGTATCTGTCATTAGAAGTCGCGCGACGTCCTATTATAAAAATAAGTTTTAATCATAAACATAAATAAAAAAAAGTCAAAAAGTCAAGGATGTCTGCAAGATTAAAGCTATCTTCATGTACCTAATCATGACTTAAAAAATTAATTGGTAATACATAATTTTTATGTATATTTATTTATGTTAAACGGTTTGCAATTTTTTATTATAAAAAAGGTGTACCGTTGTTTTGCAAATGTCGTGGCAATAATGGCGCCATTTTATAACAAGTCATTGTTAAAAATTATGTTTAAATTAAAAACGTATTTCTTTTACCAGTAATTTATTTTATTTGCGAAGTAAATAGGGGATTGATTTGTTTGTGTAAATATGATTAAAAAAATGTTTTTATGTAAAATTTAAGCGTAAAAAATATTTAAAAGATTACCTTTAATTTTAAATACGGGGTGATTCAAAAATCGATCACGAAACTTAAGGGGGTGATTCTACTTGACAAAATGTTTGTATAATTGTTGTAGTGCTTCATATAATTTTTTTCAAAATGTCATTCGTTATCGAGTTTTTGCGCCATATTGCATTTATTTTTTAACCAATCCAGTTGATATTTGGCACACAAACCGAGCTTTGCAGATTCTAAAATTTTAATACCAAAGTACTTTTTTTAAATACCGCCAGAGGGCACTTTACCTAAAACTTAAAATTTATTTACATCTTGACTTTTTTATTTTGACAGATGACGCCATTTTATAGACACACAAAACCTTAAAAAATAAGGTACTCTTTGTTAAAGTCGATAAACCTCACCGTTTAGGCACCAATAGACATCAAAGTTTTCATCAATTTCAATCAAATTACCTACAAACATACAGGGTGTCCAGTAACTCAACCGACAAAATTTACTGGGCAATTTTACAACAGAAAATAAGAAAAAAACTTCATATGAACATATGTCCCTAAACGTCTTAATTTTTGAACTACGGTATGTTGAATATTTAATTTATTTTTTAATTATTTTTAACATCCCGTAGTAGATGTTGCATTTGGGCCTTTTAAAGTTTGAAAAATAATAAGGTTGGTTTGTGCTAATAAGGTTGGTTTGTGCTAATAAGGTTGGTTTGTGCATATGTATCTTTTAAAATTTTTAAACAATTTTTCGTTGAATTTGGTATT
Source organism: Listronotus bonariensis (assembly GCA_014170235.1). NCBI lineage: Eukaryota > Metazoa > Arthropoda > Insecta > Coleoptera > Curculionidae > Listronotus > Listronotus bonariensis. The sequence goes on from JACEGR010002948.1 coordinate 107,753, forward strand.
ATTATAATGTTTTGTAGTGTTTTGGTATTTGAGCAAGGTTAAAAAAGCTAAAAAAATAAATTTAGGGCTCTCTATTAAAAAAGTTAAAAAGATAAAATCAATATTGTATTTTTTTGAAAGTAAGTAAAGTATAAGAAATACCATTAAAATGATAAAAAAACAAAATATTATTTATAATAGAATTTTATCAAAATGGTTTGTAGTATCCGAAACAAGAAAATATACAGGGTATTCCATTTAAAATCCAAAATCTTCAGTCATTTTCGGTGAAATCGGAAGTCGTAAAAGCTTAGTATACACGGTGCTTCCTAATTGCGGTAAGCAAATTTGTAGGCGTATTCCTGAGCCTTTCTTATAAAAAATGGTTTATATAATCATGGGTCCTCAAAATTTTTGTTCTCAAGATACAGGGTGCTAAGCTTTAAAAAAAAACCTAAAAATTTCTAAAACATTTTTTAGTAAAATTTGTTAGAATAAATATAAACGGTATTTAATTAAATATTGTTACCTTATTGCTAATAAGAAGTTATAACACCTAATTTTTAAAAGAAAACAATGTCCTAATGTTTCTTGTATTGTCCAGGAAGATGCAGATTAGCGAATTTTATGTTTTTTAAGAAAACCAGACGCCACTGGAGCCAATAATTTTAACCTCGGCAGGGCTTAACCGGCGCTTTATTACCCTAAATGAGTGTACCAAATTTCATTCAAATCAGTTGAAACGCTTTTAGGATATTTAAATATACCTACTTTTTTTATTAACTCGAAACCGAAGCGTCTCCGGACATATGTTTATATAAACTTTTTTATTTGAAAAATTACAAGAAATCATCCCATAAAATTAAAGTTATCACCTATGTTACACCTTGTATATAGGGAAACCCGGGTAACGTGAACACCCCGGGCAAAGTGAAAAGTCCCCACTATGCCCAAACTAATCGTTTGACATCAACCGCGCGGTCACAGAAACATTTGGGCATCGTGCCTCAATGAGCGGCAAATACTTAAGCGAGAGGCCGAGTCGCGCAGCGCTCTGGACGATGGTAAATTGTATTTTCGATAAATAATTTTCAATATTTTAAGGCAAGTGATTTGATGATATTTTCTATATTATTTGTTTGTCACTCTTGGGCGTATTATAGTTCTATTGTATGTAAAAGTAACTTTCTATAATATATTTATTATTAAATCAAAATCAATAGTTTTGGAAGGATTTGGTCATACATCAAAACTGGCAGTATTGGGCAAAGTGGATATGATATCCACTTTGCCTGGATTTGAGATTATTTAGTTGCAGATTATAAATAATTTTGTTAAAGATGTGAATAAATCCAAAAACAAAACTAATTAAGGCCATTAATTTATGTAAATCTGGAGAGTCAGTGAAGGGTATTGATAAAAAGTATGAGTTGGCTTATTCGACTTTATACAGACTATATAGAAAATTTGGCAGATTCCGTACCGTTTTCAATGAAGATTAAGGGACAAAGCTAAATGTCTATCTCAAAATCGTTGACACCTGCATATCAAACAAGAGCAAAAGCAAAAGTTTGAAAAAAAAATAATGTAAGAAATATTACTAAAAAATTAAATGTAGAATCAAAAAACGTTCCTATTCTAAATGATTAAGAAAATTAACAACCAAAAAATTTTTTGAAGATATTATATGGTTTCTTGTAGTAAAATATATATTAAGGGAGATAATCCAATTGAAGATTAAATTCGGCGTCGTACATGTCTGAAATGGTGCCATGAGCAATGCACCGCTTTCGAAGGCAATGAAGACTATACCTATCTGTGATAACTGCCATTCTTAATTTTTAAGATATATTACCTTTAAACGCGAATTGAAGTTTTTTTACTGTTTTAAGTTTTGTTACAAAATATAATTTTTGGATTTTTGTAATTAGAAGGTGGTTATTTACTTTACCTGGGCACCATATCCACTTTACCCGGGAGTCTGGGCAAAATGAATATTATGACACGACTTTAAATTTCATTTTTAGTTACTTTTTGTTTAACTTGTGAACTTAAATGAAAACAAAACATGTAAACGCAAATAATAAAGACTGATTTGTAGTATTTATTTTGTTGCTACCTCTTATACCTTTCTTGATAAAGTCCCAAACATCTTAAGGTATTCACTTTGCCCGGACTTCCCCTATGTTTTAGAATATGTTTGGTCAGTGGCGCCTTTACCAATAGACTGAGTAGGCTGAAGCCTAGGGCGGCGGATTTTGGGGGCGGCAAATTCGGCCACAATTTTTTTACAGAAATAAAAAATACCTACCTAAATGTATTATGTCTGATGAATAATTTTGTTGGATTTGGAATTCTTCTACGTACAATTGAAAGAAATGGAAGTGAGGACCTTTTTTTTTTGCTCTTCTAAACTTTTTCAGACGGATAAAGATGAGGAAATGGGCGGCGAAAATAAAATAGCCTACGGGCGGCAAGGCTGTAAGTGCGCCTCTGTGTTTGGTTTTAAGTTAAAAGCCTTTAAAATTAATAATGTTTAATGCTAATTTTTCAAATTGTTTGTTCAGCCAAGTAAGCAAAAGCAAGCTACGTAAAACTGTTTAAAAAAATAACAAAAAGTTGTTTTTAGGTGTTACATCCGAAAAAAATATAAAAGTGGCAAGAAAGTCAGTGGCGTACATTTGTTTTTGTCAATAATATTAGTTGAGATGCTTCCCACACCCAAATTTTATTAAAATCAGTAAAGGCATATTTAAGATATTATTAAAAACCCAATTTTATCTGTAAAGCACACTGTATCTTAAAAACAAAGCATTTCCAGACCTATGTTTATACAGGGTGTTTCTAAACAAATGCGAGAAATTTTGAGAGGTGATTTTTTATTTAAAAATAAGAAAAAAACTTTCTATGAACATATTTATGTCTTAATCGTCTTGGTTTTTAAGATTCAGGGTATTGAAATTTCCAAAAAAATCGAAAACACTCATTTTAGTAAAATTTGTTATACTGGATATAAACTCTCATTAAATGAATATTAATTATTTTTGTTATTTAATTGCTAATCAAAAATTATAAAACCTAATTTTTAAAAAAGATCCCGCAATGCTTCTTTTATGGTCTTAAATATGCAGTTAAGGAAATTTTATTTTTTCCCTTAAACTAAACAAGATACGGAAAAAAATTAAGAGACTTAAAAGCAGTATTTTTATTATTAGTATATTTGTTTAATCAAAAGAAAGTACAAAAATTTTAAACACATTTACACAGTCAGTGGCGTACCGTTTTTGTTGGAAATATTCCTTTAGTTGCCACTGGACTTACTCAATGTAATTAAATTAGTGACAAATTACCCCTAATGTTATTAATAATATTGTTAAATTAAAACAAAATTGGGTAAAAAATAGTTAGGATATTTAGTTTTTTTAAACACCCTGTAGTACAAAAACTAAGACGTTTGGGATACATGTTCATATAAAGTTTTTTTCTTACTTTTGGATGAAAAATCACTTTACAAAATTTCTCACATTTGTTTAGAAACACCCTGTATAAACTTTTTTTCATAAATTAGTTTAGGATTACGCCCTTAAATTTTCTTACCGCAATTAGGAAAGCCCCTGTATACACAAAAATGACTTTCCGTTACTATAACAGCCCTCCCACGTTTTGTCAGTATCGATATATAAAAAATTGGCAACCAAAAAGTTATCTTGTGGGCAACCGGTATATTTTAAATTTTCTAATCTAACATATTATTCGGCGGCATAATAATGAATATCCATTGCATCAAAATTCCATGCAAATAACATCAAAAAATGTTGTACACACTAAGAATACAAAATGATTTGGCTTAAAAAAGACGCAAAATGTACAAAAACAAAAAAATATTCTTTTGTTCCTAGGCTATTATATAAAGAAAAAAATTAAATCAAAAATAGTATTCGCCTTCTTCTCAGCAGATAAAGGTGATATTAGAAAAAACTAAAATGTTTAAATATTTAGTGTTTTTAACCCTACTTGCGTTTGTTAACTGTGCTTCGGTCCCAGCAGAAAAAACCGTTGAAAATAATTTAGTGCAAATCATAAGTCAAGACCTACAATCTGATGGTGAAGGAAATTTTAAGTGGAGGTAAGAATAAAAAACAAATTTAAAAAAGTAAATAAGTAAGTGTATACGGGTAGGGTTGGTTAAAAAAAATCGACAATTTGAATTTTGACTTCTGACACTAAAAAATTGGTTCACCTTTATAAAATGCTCACCAACGATGAGCTCTTACTTTTAATGGAAAGATCCGCCTCATTATAGTTTTGCATATTTTATCAGTACCGTACAAAAAAATAATATCTATCCACGCTCGACCATGTCAAAATGACGTTTTTTTACAACTTTGTAGTCCTCCGATTTCTTTACGTCATTCTCAAATTGTCAGATTAGTAGAATATACACTCTTTAGCATGTAATTAACTTACCCTATCCTAATCTGACGTGCACGACAATTTTTGTGGGATATATTTTTGTTTTTACGATCGCCCCTGTATACGGGGCTCATATTTGCTGGAGGTATTTAATCGGGTACAAGGTATTTTTCGGTATATTTTTCTGACGCGCTTTAGTAACTGCAGAAATCAAAATTTAAAACAAAAAAGTCAGTTTTCTTTAAACTCTTCTTTGACCTTGACTACATTTTTAAATTCTAGATTTATTTAAAAAAAAGTGACTTTTTGTAGAGCTTTTAATTTTCTAAAAAATCAAGTTTTGCTGTTTGATTAACGAATGGTGAGATATGATTTTTTGTATGGAACTGAAAAAATATACGAAACAGAAACAAGGCGGATAATAACATTAGAAGCTCATCGTTGCCAAGCATTCTGTAAAGGTGCCTAAGAGCCAATTTTTCAGTCTTAAAAGTCAAAATAAAAATAGTTGATTTTTTGACCCACCTCAATACAAAGTCGACAATAATAGTAAAAGGTCTGATGGAATAATCAATAAGCACCCTATTATATATCAATAATAAACTAAAAGTTTCCTTTGAAAAATCTATCTGTGCCCACGAATGACCTCACTATACTAGTAATTTTTGTTCGGATATTTTTAAAAAACGTTATTTCTCATAAAAATATTGGGTAATCTGAAATAATAAAAGCGTTTATTAAAGTGCCAATATATCGAAAATTATTAAGTTGGATACAAGCAAGAAATAGTAGAAATTCAATTGTCAATTATAATTTTTTATCAAGTTACAAAATTTAAAACAAAAAGTCAGTTTTCTTTAAACTTTTCTTTGACCTTGAATACATTTTTAAATTCTAGATTTATTTAAAAAATAAAGTGACTTTTTGTGAAGCATTTAATTTTCTACAAAAATCAATTTTAGAGTTTTGCTGTTTGATTAACGAATGGTAAGAGATGATTTTTTTGTATGGGACTGAGAAAAATATACCAAACAGTAACAAGAAGGATCATCCTAATAAAATTAGAAGCTCATTGTTGCCAAGCATTCTGTAAAGGTGTCTAAGAGCCAATTTTTCAGTCTTAAAAGTCAAAATAAAAATAGTTGATTTTTTGACCCACCCCAATACAAAGTCGACAATAATAGTAAAAGGTCTGATGGAATAATCGATAAGCACCCTATTATATATCAACAATAAACTAAAAGTTTCTGAAATAATAAAAGCGTTTATACAAATTTTATATTTTATAAAAATCGCTATATAATATCCAATGTGATTCAAAATTGTAAAAACTTTATTAAAGTGCCAATATATCGAAAATTATTAAGTTGGATACAAGCAAAACACAGCTGACTAAAAAAATATATTTAGTTTTCTAATCTAAAAATATTTAAAAACTACAAAAAAGGCAGTGGCGTAGTTTTTTTCTTAATAATATTGGCTTTGGTGCCTACAGAGACGCCACTGTACCCAATACCTTTAATCCTGTAAAAGCAAAATAAACGCTTTCTTACTTTAAGAAAACACCTTACCAATACTAAATTTAAACCAAATTGGTTTAAAAATACTTAGGATATTTATAAAATACCTGCTTTATTTTAAACATTAACGCCTTGTATCTCAGAAACAAATGAAGTTCGGACATATGTTCATAAAAACTTTTTTATAAAACGACAAGGAATCATCCCTTAAAGTTTCGTATCGAACATCAAAACATCCCGTCTAAGTTGGTGAAGAAGCACTGACGTAAATAGTATTTCAAATTATTATCTACTAGCGAACACTTCGTTGGGCGTTAATATCTAAAGTTTTTGTTTGATCATAGTAAAATATAGCCTATACCACTTTAAAATAGTGTTGCTTTCTGATTGTGAAAGAATTTTTATGATAGGTTTTTTACCCACAAACAAACCCACCAAGAAAGTTACAAACTTTACCTCTTTATATACAGTGTGTTCAAAGAAACAATATGTTGAAATAAATAAGCCATATTACATCATCCATCGCAAAAAATTTTGGCTAAGAACCAAGAAGATCTATTTACACTGCTAGAAAAGTACAAGGGCGACATTATCCAGAATGGAATCTTTTGGCGTAAAATAAATTTCTATTGAAACCGATACGATAAAGTCATGAATAGCCGCCATTATAAAAACAAACCAATGACAAAATTTCCTGATCCCTTTTTATAAGCACGTGACAACGAATTAGTCGTACCGTTAAGATATACGGTATTTAACAAACTTGGATAGGAATTGCAGGTCTTGCGAAAATGTTTCTATGGCACAGACGAAAGAAGTTAATGAAAGTTTGCCTTTTAAAATGAAGTTAGGAGAAGTTTAAAGCAGTTTAAGTTTAATTTTACACACCTGAAGTGTGGGAAACAGATGACAAATACGATTTGTTTATAGTTAAGTCACGCATAACTAGAATAAAATTGGTACTCAAATATAAGATAATGGAAAAAGATCTAAACAAGCTTAAAAGTTTAATAGGTTTTATGAGGCTTATAAAAGCCTGGCTTACCCTAAAAAAATGCCTAAATTTTGCTGATGCTACAAAAATCAAAATTTTTACGCAAGAAAAAGAAACGGCTTATCACAAATGTAATAGAATAAAGAGGAATAGAAATACCTTAGAGCTCTAAACAAGGATAAACAAAAATCAAAAATTGTTCCCCCACGCTTAGTATAAAGACACATGATCAAAAAAATAACACACCATAATTTCTTTAAATCTTCAAAAAAATTTCTTACGTGTGCGTGCGGTTAAAACGAAAAAGACAGTTGAGGACAAATGAACCAAAAATTTTGGAATTGTTAAACGTCCTTTTGGGAAAACTTGTCGCATGGTCCAAAACTGATTAATATAAAATTTTACTCCGAATGGTAATATATAGGGCAAGTTATAACTAAAAATATGAAAAATGACCAAGAGTAAAATACCTTTATTTTTAAAAATACGACAAAATTGTATAAGGAAATGTTGTAGAGAATTAAATTTTATGTCAAAATTTAAAGTTTAAGAATTAAAGTTAAAAAAATATATTTTTGTCAATTTTTAACATTATGCATTAACAGTTGTTTAAATATTTGGTTTAGGCAGCGATTAAAAAATATTTTTCCTAAATTTTGCTCCGACTTGCCTATTTAAGTTGTAATGCGTAATGTAAAAATTGACAATTACATTTTTTTACTCTTATGCTTTAACTAAATTAAATTTTTGACATACAATTTAATTTTCTACAACATTTACTTATACAATTTTATTCCATTTAAAAAAATAAAAGTGGTGAGCCTCTGGGCATTTTAATATTTTTAGTTATAACTCACCCTGTATAAAACCGATTGTAGTAAAATTTTGTATTTGCCAGTTTTGGACCATGCGACCAGTTTTCCCAGAAGCACATTTAAAAATTTAAAACTTTTTGGTCCATTTGTCCTCTTGTAACACCTATCCTGGGACACACTG
>JACEGR010002949.1:0-65506 GCA_014170235.1 Listronotus bonariensis
GTAAATTCGGTGCTCTTTGATAAGAAAAAAAAATCACAAAAAGTTTAAAGCAAATAAATCGGCATGCTTGTCTTCGCGGCCGCCTTTGCTATATTTCTTTATGATATGCCGGTTGATGCAGCTGGTCATCGCACTATGGGATAGAAATTATTTTTTTGGTCAAAATTCTGAAACTTACCAATCTAACTTAAAATGAGGTGCTTTTTACTGGAAAAATATTGTAACTTATTATAAATGCTTTTGGAAACCTAAAACTTATTATATGTTATTATAAATTTACACCCCCTTAACATTATTATTTTTTATTGTACAAAATAAACTAAAATGTTAATTCGGTAGTATTCTAATTAGTAATCCGATGATTATTATCTCATATGATATACAGGGTACGACAATAGGTATGATTTTTTAAATGGAATACCCTGAATATTATATCACCACCAAAAACATCTTTAAAATGCATTAAAAAAATACTACATTTTCGGTTCGGAAAATATGACCATCCAAATCTGAAAAATAATTTTAAATTATTCTTCGAAGCGTAATAGAGATACATCTTCCCAACTTTTTTATTTTTTAACGTATAAAATAAATAAAAATTACTGTTTTGTTGGGTAGATTCTGTAGAATCCATATCTTTCATCAGAATGCTTTTATCTTTTAGGATATACAGTGTAGGACAAAACGTATTAAATTTTAAAATGGAAAACCTTGTAATTTATAAAAAAATCTTGTATCTGTCCTTACACTCAGAAGTAGCAAAAAGTAGGAAGGCAATTGTAAGTACAAAAACTGATAAAGAAAAAGGTAAAAAAATCTTTGACAAAAGTAGCGAAACTCCGCGAGACTGCATCGGAAACACAACAATATCTCTTATTATTTAAACTCTTTTACTTTTTTAGTAAACAAGGCAATAATAAACTAAGTAGATTAAATGTTGTATATTTATGTTTACTTAAAATACATTTTCAAGTTTCCTATTACCCGCAATAGAAGTCGTCATATCCTTTTATAATTTTGCGTACATGTAGTTTCGAGTGTCTACTTTGAAATACACAGCATGAGCCATTAAAATTTCAAAGTTGCTTTTTGGCCAAAATTTTGGATTTCTATCCCATAGTGTATCGGCGCGTCGCTATAAAGGATAGCGGCGCCTTTGTATAAAATAGTCCGATTGCAGGCGGCCTTTTTATGTTTTTTGTATTATTTTCAAAGGGTACCGAATTTGCGCTTTTAAAATTACCTCTAGTAGTTTTATGCTCCAAGGTTAAAACAGTTTCTATTTTAATTTTTTTTTGTGTTAAACAAATTTTCTGTTAATAACAGATATTCATTGACTTAATTTATGACTGTTTAAAAATTTAAAAATGCAGCAGCCAATGAATTAGATATTAGCATTGGATCACAACAACACCTATTCTTTGTTTAAATTACATTATTTAGTCCCTAGTGGTACCGTATCTCTATGTAAATACGTATTTTTGAACTTATATATGTAATTTTCTAGTCTATTTTATTGTTATTTTTGTAAATAAATATTTTACGCATTTTGAATTCTTCTTAATAGTTAACCAAAACCAACCAGAATTAAATAAAATATTTTTTTAACCTGAAGGCATTAATAATAATTAAAACACAAACAGAACCTGACGGGCGAATATGCGAGAATCCCAAACCAAGCTGTATATCCAGTTAGAAGAGCGAAAAATGCCCATTTTTTTGCTTTTTTTTAAATCTTTGAACAAACCACGAAGGCCAAAAGCCTAAATACGACCGTACCGTGGGTGTCTTAAGCGAGGTAAGAGGGAGTTTGTTGACACGGGACTTAAATACTTGTAGATTTGGGGGAAGGAAAGACCTCCGCGGGCAGCAGGTTGCACAATCTAGAAACTCTTGGGATAAAAGAACGAACGAAATGGGAAATTCGGGGCCTGTCCAGTTGGACCGTATAGGAATGCATACGCACAGAACCACGAGTTTCTCTGTTGGGAACCATGAGTGGAGGAACTATACTGGACAATTCTTCAGAGCAGAAGCCATGGAAATACCTATAAAAAAGTGATAAATCCCCAACAGCCCGACGATGGGCAAGAGAGGGAAGCCTTTCTGTAAGTGGAGGATCATTAATGAGACGAATAGCTCTTCTTTGAATAGAATCAAGAATGCTTAGGGTTGTGGGGGCCGCCATGCCCCAGATATGAGAACAATATTCCAAGGGAGGTCGGATTTGGGACACATATAAAGTGTATAAATTAGAAGGGGAGAAATACTTTTTGGCTCGAAAGAGAAATCCAAGCTTTTTGAAGCTGCCGTGGCTATAGATACAATGTGTTTATGCCAGTTAAGGTTACTTTCATATGTGACGCCCACAAGATTGAAGGTGTCTTTGCTCGGTAAAACTTGACCGCTCATAAGTAGAGGATGAGTATTTGATGACTCTTTTCGCGACAAGGAACATAATTGTGTTTTGGATGCATTAAAATGGACGAGATTTTTGGCGCCCCAATCTAATATTAAATTAAGATCCTGCGAAAGAGATATCTGCATCGCTCTGCGTTTGTTTTCCAAGTCAGGTTTAGTGATGGGTTTAGGAATCTGAAAACTGAAGTGAAGGGTACCATCGTCGGCGAAACTATGTTATGAATGGAATTAGTTGTGGACGAGAGAAGGTCGTTGATGTAAAGAAGAAACAATGTTGGTGCCAGAACTGAGCCCTGAGGGACTCCAGCATTTATTTTATTTTTTTTCTTCCTTTTAATTTGTTTATTTAAAATTTTATTCTGTATACTTTTAACAATATCTTGACATATTTAATTTGTCAGAAAAAATATTTTTAAAGTCTCTGTAGCCGATGTACGGGTGCTTCTCTAAAAAAGATGTTTGGCGGTGATCACTATATCTTTGGACTGAATCATCTAAAATGTACCTATCTTGTTCTCTATCTGTTCAGAAATGTATAGTTTATAAATTAATCAAAGGAATGAGACAAAAAATTTTTTTGACAAAATGGTCCAAAATGGTTCAAAAATCGATTTCGGGCCCCAAATTTGGGCTTTAAATTATTTATTAAAAAGCAAATATTTATCACAAGAAAAATTAATACAAACAAAATATGTCTAAGAAGAAGCTTGTGTCAGAATTTAAGAGCGATCGGTTCAGTAGTTTTCGAGAAAAACGAGTTTAAAGCTTTAAGAAACCTATACACTTTTTTGAAAAACTTTTACAAATTCGCACTTCTCTCCGAAATTATTTTACGAATTAATATCAAAATTTTAGAGAATGTATTTAAATACATGTGCACTCGAAATATGCTAGGATTTTTTTTAAATCGCATGTGGATATATTACCCTTAACTCTATTTTAAGTTTGACAGGGCTTTGACGTTCTCACAAAGAATGTTCAGCTATGACCATTGATAAATACACTTATGAGATAAATTTATTCCAGAAAAAAAGTTAGTTAAAAAAGATAAATAAAAAAGAAAAACATTAATTATCAAAAAAACATTTATTTTTATAATAAATAAATACAATAGTTGTCTACATTTGAAGTCCCTCTAAAACCAATAGCCTAAATGTAGTTCCTATTTTTTAAAAATAAAATGAGAATCAAGAGAAACAATGATTATTTTAGGAGAAATATTTTAATGTCCCAAAGTAAGTTTCAAAAATTCTTCTCTAGTTTTTCGTTTTCCCTAAACTCTCCAAGCATTGTCGATGTTATTGTTTTGCTGTTGATTTTTTGTACTCCCCTCATTACCATACACATATGCCTAAAAAAACAAAAAAAAAAAACGGTTAAAAATTTTGCGGTATTAACAATATATATCAATTTTAGGCGAAGAACCAATTCTAAAACGGTATTTACCAATCGGTTAGGTTGACGTTTAAACAATGTATTATACGTCAAAGTTGTCACCAATTATTACCGCGGTTATATTTGGTTGAACGCCTAAAATTGCTGATAGTTTTGGTTTTCCACCTGAGGCTTTTACAGGCATTTTTTAACTAATTTATTCAAATATTAAGAAACTAACTAACTAAAATTACCCTTTTTTATTGTTTGATTTATAAAAATTGGGTTTGTCTAGCCTAGTAAGCAATTTGGACCACTGTTTTATGTATTGACATTTTCGTTAACAAAAGGGTAGTTTTGTCAAGGTTAGTTTATATTTATAAGGTTGCGACATATCCTTAAGTTTTAGGCGATTCGAGGTCGGGGACGCAAGGAAGGGCACTCCACGGAGAAAAGTTGGCAAGACTGGGTAAAATCAAAGCTGATGATCAATCCAGTGGCGTCTAGAATATGCGCATTTCATTTTGCATTGTTTTGGTAGTGATATTTGTTGAAAGATGTAATTCCAAATGTTTTTTATTTAAAGTAAAAGAATTTACAACCTAATAATAATTAAAAACTTTCGTATAAACGGTTGTTCTACTATTACAATAAACTGTATATCTCCGTCACTGAACAACATGGCCGAAAAATGGGAGATGTGACGCCATAACACGTCAAAGCAATATGGCCGAATGTCGTGAGCTTATATAGACCGACTTTGAGTTTTGTAATTATTGTTTTTTTAGCTTACATCTGTAAAGGCTTTAAAATTTTAGTTAACACACCTCACAACAAACTTTCTATGAATATATGTTCTAAACGTCCTAATTTTTAAACTAGGGGTGTTAACATTTTTGTAAAATTATTAATTTTTAATAATAGCTTTTTTACCAATTTAGATTAGAGTTCGTCTTTCCTTTAAAATATATTTTAAACAAGTCTACCCTATGCTAAATAAAGTAAACAAGAATCCAAACACATTTTTATTTTAAGAAAATGCAGTGGCGTACCGTTTTTTCCCTAAACTTTTCTACCCTCCATCCGTTCTAGATCCTTCGTGGGCGACATTGGTGATTTTTTTTGTGTATCAAAAATTGTCCTTTAATTAACCCCGTAGTTTAAAAACCAGCACGTTTAGGACATATGTACACAAATAGTTTTATTTATATTTTTCATTGTCACCACCCAAAGTTTGTTGGTAGAGGTACTGGACATCCTGTATATTTAAAATGCTAAGCCAGCAAGTTCATAAGATAGTTGTGCTGCACAAAATTACATGATTTTTTTAAAATGATCTTTAACATTATATGTTTTATTGTTTTTTTCTATTCTTTCTAAAAACACAATGTTTCTTAGGTTAAAAAAATATTTATATTCGATGTTTCATAATAATAATATTAATAATAATAAAAAATACTTACGCTCCTTCAACAATGACAGCAACTCCCCTTGGCTTAACAGCTTTCAACACAGCTACAGCGATCTGTTTGGTCAGCCTCTCTTGTACTTGGAGCCTCCTCGAGTAGACCTCAACGATTCTAGCCAACTTACTGAGTCCCAAGACCTTTCCATTAGGCAGGTATCCAATGGAAACCTTTCCGTAGAATGGTACCAAGTGATGCTCGCACATGGAGAACATTTCAATATCTTTAACGACTACCATTTCATCGTGATTCTCGTCGAAAATAGCGTCGTTAAGAATGTCTTCAAGATCTTGATCGTATCCTTTGGTGAAGAAGATCATGGCCTTAGCAGCTCTCTCTGAGTTTTAAGAAGACCTTCTCTTGAAGGATTTTCTCCCAAGTGTCCTAGAAGCGACCGGTAAGCGTTGGCCATGTCAGGAATTAAGCTTTCTCGGGTGATAGATTTGTCTCTTGCGTCGTGGTAAGCACATGCTTCTGATCCTTTGACGCAGTGGCATTTTGGAAGTGCTACATCCAAGGAGCTACCCCTAGTGCTGCTGGCTTGAGAGGTGGAGCTCTGGCGACGGCGGCCATTTTCTGGAGTTGAGGGAAGATCAATGGTGCCTACCTTAAGACTTGCTCTTCTGGTGGTTACTGGAACTTCGGCATCGAATTCTTCAGTTACACTAGCGATCTCTACCTTCATTTTGATATTTTGGTCAAATCGGACAAGCTAACTGAGTTCGACTGAATGTTTTAGAGTGACTAGCAAGTATTTTATTGCTTTCTTTTATATTAACTTTTAGCTAATCGTCATAGGTTCTGGAGTGGCACTTATTTTTTAATTCAATTATTTCATCAGCATAATTGAATTATTAATAATAGGTTATTATATGATCAAATTACTTCCTAAAGTGCCTGATTTTATCTATTGTTTTTCTAAAAATAATTACGTCGTAAAAAAATCTTTTTTAAAATGCCGACAATAATTATAATATTCCTTTACTGCAAATGTTACACTCTAAGGGCCCCCTGAGTTTGAGGGCCCCATCGTAGCTTCGCCACTGGCTTAGCCATACATTTTACTGTAGGTCCTGCTACTGCATCTAATGTTCCTATCAAGTCTTCCTATTTTTGGAATATTGGTGCATCTTGTTAACACAATATATACAGGGGCAGCCACAATTCTAGTTACATGATTTTAGGAATAAAGAACTAATTGGCAATGTTACCTCTTTTGCATTTAAAATCTAGTAGTAGATAGAACAAATTACCAAGAAGAATGTTGATAATTAAGGATGTTGTAATAGTATATTACATTACAAGGGTGGAAAATGACTTATTTCACACGAGTGGGAATATTGTTGCACGAGGCGTCAGCCGAGTGCGACAAACCCACGCGTGTATGAAGTGATTTTCACACAAGTAATGTACACTATTTTCCTGCGACCACAAATTATTCAACAAAGAAACAATAAAAGTTGTTTGTCTTCACGGAAAAAATAAGAAAACAATTGAAAACTTTGCATCACTAGGGTGATATATACTTTTTCCTTACTGCGATATATTATACTGTTTAACAATATTTTTATATCAAAATTACCTACCTAGTCGCTTTTTTAACACGCTTTTATTAGCTTGGGTTGTAACTATCTATCTATCTATCCATCTATCTATCTATCTATGTAACGGAATCTTTGAGCCTAATTTTTACCAACTTCCAGCGATTCAATTTCTTTGAAACTTTGCACACGTATCAAGGACCGATGACAATGCAATAATTTAAAAACAGTATCCCGTTATCCTGATTAGGACCGCTAGGATAAATAAATTCCTTTACAGATCCTCTGTGTCTCTTGACAAAATGGCGAAGGAATTTTTTAGTGAATAAACTAGAGCATTTATTTTTAAAAAACTAATTGATATATCGAACTAAAAATGAAAAATAAATAATAGTTTAAAAAAACTAAAAAAACACGCTTTTATATGCAACCGAACTAAAAATTAGAAAATAATTTTCATTACAAAGAGTTTGTCACTTCAGAATAAAAGCGTGGGGTGCTTAATATATTAAATGTTGTAATTATTCTATTTGCAAATATCTATGAGGGAAAAGTTATGAAAAAATAGTAAAATGCACCCCACGCTTTTTACTCTGAAGTGACAAACTCTTTGTAATGAAAAATTATTTTTCTAATTTTTTAGTTCGGTTGCATATAAAGCGTGTTTTTTAGTTTTTTAAACTATTATTTATATCATTTAAGAATTAAAAAAGGTCCTCATTAAAAAATATTGCATGGCTTTTTCAATGTAAATGCCATTAACAGCCTGATAACTCCAAATTTATTTTAAATAACAATGACAGCGATGACAGCTTTATATTATATCTTTGCAACACTAGTGTTGTAAAGTACTTTACAACACTAGTGTGATATAAGGCATTTTTCTATGCATGAAAACAGTGTGCTATTTACTATTTTCACATGTGGTCGTAGGAAAAATGTGTTTACAGTCATTTGCAGACCTTGAAAAAAACAGTGTTTAGCCGATTTTTGAAAATACCATTTCAAAAAAACCTTTTAAAATCAATCTTTTCCTTTTATTTTGTGTAAGGTCAAAGTATTATCTACGTGCGCATTTTTCTCAAACTTTTTGGTACATCCTGTATATATAATTGAGTCAGAGCTCGTGAGCGGCAGACCTTCGATATTTTGTAAAAGTTGAAAGTTCGTCAGTGCTTGCTCCCAACATAGATAGAAGCGATAGGAGACTATGGAGTTCTCCTCATAGTGGCTTTGGCAGGTACCATGTATCAAATATTAATTAGTTAAAACATAACTTTAGCTTGCATATTTGGACAATTGGGCCACCCCAAAATGTTTTTCTGCCAAGAGGTTAGAACTGTCAAAACTGTCTGGCGACTAAGGAAATATTGTCTAATGAGTATCTACGTAACATAATATAAAATTCAGTTTTTACAAAATGACAAAAGTTAAGTTTTTAATTTATTAACTTTTAAAACCTGGTACCTGCCAAAGCCACTATGAGCCAAACTTCATAGTCTTTTATCGCTTCTAACTATGTTGGGAGCATGCGCTGGACAAACTTCCAGCTTTTACAAAATGACGAAGGTCTGCCGCTCACAGGCTCTATACTCTGTTCACTATAAATTGAGAAAAACATAAGAACATCATTACGAGCCCGTTTTACAATAGAAAATTTGATATTTTAAGTAAGGTTATGAACAATGTCATGAATGACTTTAACAGACGTCAAACAGTAAAAAGTGTCAGAATTTGTTGTCATGCTCGTTTTTAAATTATTTATATAAAAGCTGTAGAATATGTAGTGAAAAATTCAAATTATATCGTTTTAATGTGTTCCTAAAACGTTTTTTGTTTTAAAGAGTGAGAATTCAGCACAAGTTTAATTTTTAAATTGCCAGTGATGTGTTTGCTAGGACTCCAGAAGATAAATCCACTAAATTAGCAAAAAGCTCGTAATATGTGTTTAATGTAACAAATATTTAAGTGCAGTTTAGACACTAAAATAGTATAATGTGTTAAAATGTATTTTGGTTTTAGAAATATATAAAAAAAGTAAACACAATTTAATGTTAAAAATATGTCCCAATAAATAGTAAGTTATTTAAAAAACTTGGTATTACTTTGGTATTACCGTACCCTAAAAATTAAATATGTTATATTTATATAGCCTAATTTCATTGCATTTTACTCAGTCTCCAAGTATTTTACATTTTACCTTAGTCTTTTATAATACTCAGGTGATTAAATTTGCCTTTATTTTATTCTAACTTTTTGCCCATTATCTAACTAAATACATCCATAAAACTGTAAATGCTTAATAAGGTTTTAAAACATTTGTATTAAATAATTCGTTGGTTTAATATTTAGGTCCATTTTTACTACTGGTTGTTTTTTTTTAGGAAAAAATTAAACAAATTATTATTTTACATTAGTTAGCAAAGCCGGAATAGGCTTAAGAGTACTTTTTACACTAAACTATGTTAGTTATAGTAATTTATTTAGCTTTTTATGTTTATAAGTTCAAATTAAAAGAGATTAGAAAGGCACACCTAAGTCAACTATGGAATAAAAAAATCTAATTTCATTTGATTGAGACATTAATTTATTTTTCAGAATTTTTTGTTTTAAACACCAACACCTTAAGGTTGGGCAATCAACGTTTGCATTGAAACCTTTTTTGATATATTGCCACGTCAGTATAGCTTTGTCGTTTCTTTAGACCGTCTTCTTGCCACGCATTGGCAAAAATTGCCCATGGAAGTTTTAAAGTGGCACGAAATGTATATACCTCTTATGAACAAACAATTTTACTTAAATTGTATAGTAAATTTACAAGAAAACACATCTTAATTTATTTATGATATTTTAATGTCATATTATACAACAATTAATTTAAATATTGGTGGCTAATTTTTTTGAAAAAACTGGTGTACAGTTTTTCTTATTTCTGGCCTTCATTTTTCGTCAATGTTGTCCCATAGTCCCATACTTTTTGGAAGCATTTTTAAGAAGAAAAACGGCTGTCTGTTTTATAGGCTGCCAGGACTTTGTGAAACGTAGCTTTAGAAACACCTAAAAGTACACAAAAACTTATATTACTAAAAATAATTTATCCATATATATTGACGTGACCTTTTTCGGATTCTGAAAAAATAAAATGTAGGCGCCTGGCTTACATTTTTAGGTTTACAATCAAATTTAATAGTACTATAGAGTTCTTAATTCGTGCATACAGTGAGTTTCTAAACAAATGCGAACTATTTTAGGTGGTGATTTCTTGTTCAAAATACCAAGAAATCACCTCCTAAAATCTTTCACATTTGTTTAGAAATACCCTGTATAAGGGTACAGAACTTTTAAGCAATTTTAAGTGTTGCTTAACTATAGCAACTTTAATTTTTAATATTATATCTATTTCCGTTAATTTTTTGTTTATGTTTAATAGTGTAATATATTTCTTAAATAAATAATTATTTTATTTTGGTTGCCCATTTAAGTAGGAAATAAAGAAAATCTATGACATAGATTTTTAAAATATGTTTTTAGAAAATCGAAAGTATTTACTAAACAGCGCTTTAAATTATGCCAGCTTTACACGTCTTAAGTAGCTAAATTTAGGTAGGTACATGCAGCCTTTAAACCCCTTTGAATTTAGTAGCGCAAGTAGATAAATAAAAAAAATATTTTTTTAGTTACTTGATTTACGGCTGTATTCGCGAAGCTCAGACAAATATTTGTCAGAGCTTGGTAAATACGGCCGTTAGTAACTTGTTCAAGCTACTTTAAACGTGTAAACTGGGATTACCAATCATAGGAAAATAGTTTAACATAAAAATATAAAAATATACAAGTAGTGTTAAAATAATTTATTTAATGCAAACTTTAAGCTTTAAAAAACATACTCATCATGTCAGCTCAATGCGTTACGACTTTCAGTGTATTAAATACTAGCAGATAGTGATTAGACAAGGAATACCTGCATGTAAATATTCCGGATAGACTGATGCATCGGTGTTGCTTTTGTTGTTGCTTTAGGCCATTATCTTTTTCACACAATTCTTCATAAATGATTTAAAGTTGCACAAAGTGTATAGATATCACTTTTATTTTATTTATTTTCTAAAAAGAAACAAAAATGCTTTATTTTATTAGGTTTTAAAACTGAAAGAACCGAAAAATAAATCTTTTGTACCATTATATGTAAGGGGCGATTCATTATAGGGAAATTAAAAAAAAAACTTTATTAACTACTATTTATTATCATACGGAAAAACTATATTTTACATTTATTTTTTAAAGATTATGGCTTTCAAATGTTGGCCTTAACTGCGCCTAACATGGTCTGTTCTTAAGTTCTCATTTCCGAGCGCCAAATTAATTCGTTAGAATCATCACGTACACTCGCAGCTACTGCCGCTATATTTACTGCACTACGTGTTGGACGTGGCTCATTTGGTCAAGCATTATCCAAAAATGAAAATTGAAGTCCAAATTTTTTGTGATGGTACAGCCAATAGTATGGACCATAAGTTGCCCGAAGCGAACGAAACACATTTCTCGGAGAACGATGATTTTCATAATACAGTTGAACAAGTTTTAGACGTTGTGCCGGGGGCTTGGTCTTCTGTCAACCAGTACTGAACACAAATACTATAACAGTTTGAAATTTGGACCCCCTCATCTATCCAAAAATACGTAATAGAAAAAGTACCTCTAAATGAATCACCCCTTACAATATATTTTTTAGGAAATAGCTTCGTTTATTGGTAAATATAGGACCACTTTTTTACATGTAAACATATTATTAATAAATGTAAGTAATATAAATATTTACCACCATTTTCTCCTGCAATTTCTGCATTATTTGTCCTGGTAAAATGTGGGGTTGTTTTCATAAAAACTTTAAAAATATTTATGAGCATTTTCTTCACCCCTGGACACATTTCTTTTATTGGCCGTTTTTTTGTTGGTGACAAATTCCTTTCTTTTGACGTTGATGGCTCACATTCCATTATAACAGATGCAATAATAAAATATACCCACAAATAAATACAGAATAATACAAATAAAACACAAAAAGGTAAAATTATCACATAAAAAGGCAAAAACTTAACTGACAAGTAAACATTTTTTGACGTTAACTCTACCACCTTGATTATTTAAATATATTGGACGTTGCCAATATGTCAAAAATTAAGGAATTATTATTGGCATACCGGAAATTTTATAAATATAAAATATAAAAACATCATTATTTTCATATAAATTTACAAAAGACAAGTTTTTTAATATAACAACCACCTTTTTAAAGTGTAAAAAAGTTTTTTAGACAATTTAATAAACATAAGTAGTATTTTCATATTAGTATAAAAAAACTGGCAACATACTAGAATTGGTAATAGTAATTTAAGAAAATCGTTTGGTGAATGTTTATCCTCCAGAACTTATTTAATTACTCTAGGTGTATTTTTATTGAAATTAAACCTCTTAAATTATTGAAATTAACTTTTTGCGTAAAATATTTTAATAAAGTAACTTAAAAATAATGAATAAAGTGCATAAAATGGTTAAATTAATATGGTTTACTTAAACTAAAGTACTCAGATCTCACCAAATGAATTAGGATTTTTTTAACCTTCCGGAACGCGCCATTAATTTTAACTTTTGAAAACCTTCTCTGTCAGTTTTGACAAACTTTTCGCCAGTGTAATAAGGTCTTTAAATTGACCAATAGGGTGTATTTTTGTTCTATTGTTTTTGCTTTCGTCACTCTCAATTTATAGTGAACAGAATATAGGCCTATAACTTTTTTTTCAAATTTATTTTATCAATTTTAAATAATAGTTTAATTAAAAACAATAAAAATAAAGTTTTTTGAAATTTAGGTACATTGTGCAATATTAAAAAATACCGGTAAGTATAAATGCAGCCCCTTTTCATTTTCCATGCTTTTAACTATCAATGTTTCTTTAAAAAGTTTTTTTGGAATTTTTTGAGAACTGCTTCTTTGCTTCCTTTCTTTGGGTAAGTTATTTTACTAAACAAACAAGTTTTTTTTGCTAATTGAGGTTGCGTTTAGGCTGATGATGACCATCTCTATGGTCGAAACGTCTCTCTCTCTCTATTTTTTTCTTGGTTTTGGTCCCTTCAGGTCCAATCCACCACTCTCCTCCTTCAGGACTATGCTTTCCAGGGCTTCGTAGGCGGAAAATCTGGATAATCGAGCTCGTAGCTCCCAGAAATTCCAAAAAGAAAACAAATAATTCAACAATCGATGCAATGCATAAATTGTCGGCTGTCAAACCAAGATCTGCTACTGGTGTTACGTATAACCTTCACTTTCACTACTGACAGTTCCCATAGTACGCCCATCTATTTCCCGTCATTTGAGAAATACCTCGTGTTCACCACCAAACAGGATACCATCAGCTTATAGGAATCTTCGCGCACAGCGCTTAGATCCAGAAGAAAGATGCCGTCAATTTAGCGTGAATCTTTCCTTGATCCCCGAAGGTAAAAACGGATGTACGACTCCTCTAGCCGTCACTCCGGGAAGAACTTTGTAGTCTTCTACGCACGTCCGCACTGTCCGGAGGTCAAACAAAGAGGATGGTCGAAACATGTCTCTCCTTTTCTTTGAATAAATAAAGAACATTTAGTGGTGAAACACAGTGGTTTTATTTGTCTATTCTTGGTTATGTTTTTGGCAAAGGATCAGAAAGATTTGTTGCCGTTTGATCGAGAGAAAAAATGTGTTTTTATGGAGTTGTCAAAGGAGTCTCTGGCTTTTGAAATTGGTCGGATATGATACATATTTTAAGGTTAAATTGAAATTTTTTAAAATAAAAACCCCCATTTTTTAATGCAAAAATAGAAAGCATAAAAAATTCTGCATATAACCGGACTAATAAGGTAAAGGTCAGAAGTCATCAGGGTAAAATTTGGTAAATTCTACAATATAGCGACGATTTAGTTGAAACTGTTGTATAATTATTTTTTTCATTTATCAGCTCTAATACACATGATAACTACGTAGTGCCTATTAGCAATCTTAACAGGGATTCATTTGTTTTTTCGGTGACTAAGCAATCTCACTTTTCTATTAATATAAAAAGCAATGTATGTAAAGGGTACTTAAAATAAAAGTACCCCAAATCTTTAATTAGCTTGTACTTAGATAAGCAATTAAAAAATCTCGCGTAATAGAATAAAAAATATATACACCCGTTTTACTTTCTACCTAAAAAATATACTGGGTGTTCTCTCTCTCTCTCTCTCTTTCTATTTTTTCTTGGTTTTGGTCCCTTCAGGTCCACCGGTATATTTTATCTTATTTCGATAGAATATGACATTCTTAATACAATGATACCTCATATGTCATTTTTTGACACTTCGGCTGTCAAAAATTATTTTTTAAATTCCAATTTAGAGTGCCATGATTAGGCTAAAACGGTTTATTTTAAGTCAAGTAGTCATGGAAAAATGAAACTAGTCGTCTTTTTTTTACGAATTTTTAGAGCAAAGTCAAAATGTGCAAAATCCTATTTATGGTCATATCTCCCTGTCAAAAAATGACATATGAGGTGACATTTGATTCAGAATGTCATATTCTATCGAAATAAGATAAAATATACCGGTGATCCATTTAAAATTTTAAAGTAGCCGTCATTTCTGCTTAAACCAGAAGTAATAGAAAGCAATTGGATAGACCAATCCATCCCAAATTATGTGAAATAACGATATACCAAATTTCATTTTTCTATCTGAAAAGGTAAATAAATAATAGTTTAAAAAACTAAAAAACACGCATTTATATGCAACCGAACTAAAAATTAGAAAATAATTTTTATTACAAAGAGTTTGTCAGTCACTTCAGAGTAAAAGCGTGGGGTGCTTAATATATTAAATGTTATAATTATTCTATTTGCAAATATCTATGAGGAAAAGTTATGAAAAAATAGTAAAATGCACCCCACGCTTTTACTCTGAAGTGACTGACAAACTCTTTGTAATGAAAAATTATTTTCTAATTTTTAGTTCGGTTGCATATAAAAGCGTGTTTTTAGTTTTTTAAACTATTATTTATTTTTCATTTTTAGTTCGATATATCAATTAGTTTTTTAAAATAAATGCTCCAGTTTATTCACTAAAAATTTCTTCGCCATGCATTCTTGATTTAAAGCTAAAGTGGCCACATAATTTTCACCTTTTAGAACTCCGTATTTCTATGTATTTTACACCTTTTATTATAAAATTGAAAAAGTCAATTAACAAAAACGCAGCAAGTTATGCATCAATTGCCCTTGCGCATTCGCCATAATTAAAAACGATTATTAAGGAATTTATTTATCCTGGCGATGGCGGTCCTAAAATCAGGATAACGGAATACTGTTTTTAAATTATTGCATTGTCATCGGTCCTTGATGCGTGTGCTAAGTTTCAAAGAAATTGAAAACTAACCAGAACTAACCAGTTCACAGTATTCCTCCTTCTTTTTTTTGCACACAATTCTTGATTTTTCATTTTTAGTTCGATATATCAATTAGTTTTCTGCGGTCATGTGATATTGAAATGTTTCACGAACTATTTCGTAATCTAATCATTTCATTTAAAGCTTCACTGTTGCATGGGGTTTCAGAACGCAACTACTCCGGAACAAGTTTCAGATTGGTCTACATGTAACGGGGTTTGTACCCGTTTAACGGGGGTTCTTGTTAACCCCATGGTCTTCCTGTCGTTTGCCGAGGGGTTGCGTCCTATGGGTGGACGCACGCTTGTTTAACTAAGGTGTTGCAACCTTATCCTGGTCCCCAACCCGTCGGCAAATGTTGTCAAGTTCGATTATTCAATTGTCTAATCTGGCGCATCCGCCAGAACGTACGATTTTTCACTTTTCCGGTTTTCCTGGAAAATGCTGGAACTTAACGGGATACTGTTTTTAAATTATTGCATTGTCATCGGTCCTTGATACGTGTGCAAAGTTTCAAAGAAATTGAATAGCTGGAAGTTGGTAAAAATTAGGCTCAAAGATTCCGTTACATAGATAGATAGATGGATACATAGTTACAACCCAAGTTAATAAAAGCGTGTTAAAAAGTTATAGGGGGAACCACCAGAGACCACTCTCCCCCTTCCGGACTATGCTTTCCAGGGCTTCGTCGGCGGAAAATCTGGATAATCGAGCTCGTGGCTCCCAAAAATTCCAAAAAGAAAACAAATAATTCAACAATCGATGCAATGCATAAATTGTCGGCTGTCAAACCAAGATCTGCTACTGGTGTTAGGTATAACCTTCACTTTCACTACTGACAGTTCCCATGGCACGCCCATCTATTTCCCGTCATTTGAGAAATACCTCGTGTTCACCACCAAACAGAGGATACCATCAGCTTATAGGAATCTTCGCTCACAGCGCTTAGATCCAGAAGAAAGATGCCGTCAATTTAGCGTGAATCTTTCCTTGATCCCCGAAGGTAAAAACGGATGTACGACACCTCTAGCCGCCACTCCGGGAAGAACTTTGTAGTCCTCTACGCACGTCCACACTGTCCGGAGGTCAAACAAAGAGTGTTGCACAATAAAATAGTAATGCTCTAGGTTGTAAACTCTTATTGAAAACTAAAATTAAGCGACTTGGCAACGTTGCAGTTGCAAATTTAGGACATAATGACATTTCATAATCAAGTTTTGCTTTCTGTTGTTGCAGTTAATATTCTATTTTTTAAAGAATTTGTATGATTTATGGAATGAATGTAATAAAAAATAGGAAAATGGTTAGTCTACAACTAGAGTTTAGCGTTTAAGTGGTTGTCATCATGGATTTCGATAAAAATTCAGCAATGACGCAAAAAGTGCGAAGTCAGTTTTGGTTTATCTGCAGTTCAAGTCTAAATAACGAAGAAGCTACGCTTTATGGCTATATATAAAGATTCTCGAAACACTGACTATTATCCTGCTTTGTGTTATTTAGGTTGTCAGACAATGATGACTAATATTTTTCGTGAAATTTAATAACTAATCAGGTAATTTTTGTAAATATTCTTCGCCAAATTGAATCTAGATACCCATTTTTATCAGCTGTTTGACCGAATTGCAACACTGCTCCTTAATTTGAATGCCTGGGCCAGTAATGAAATGGACTTCATATTAAGAACCCTTTTAAAACCTTTTTAGAAGGGGTTCTTTTTGACCACGAATATTCATACCGCCATATTTGGAAGCGGCGCTTTAACCCAGCCTGTCAATGTTAGATTTGTCGGGTGTGGGTCTGGGCAAACGGGTCACTTTTTTGTCGGACAAGTTTTATTACAATGTTTTACATGCAATTTTTAAAGATTGTGCCACCACGGCATGAATGTCACTCAGGTATATTATTTTTTACTTGCAACGTCTTTAACAGAGACAACAATGAGACGAGTAACTGGTCCTAACAATTTGTCCATTGTATTTATCTCTTTCTGGTTTAACGCAAGTTCGAATAAATATGTATTTGTCTTTCATCATGGCAGGCTATCGTAGATGGAGCAATCATCGCTTTGCCCTAGTTGCCAAGTTGTTTACAATTTCTGCATGTAGACTTTAATGTCCTTTTTGGCTCGTATCTAATTAAGAGAAAGAAAATATACCATGAATCGAATATTTTTAACTTGACAAACGTTGCCGCAGGCAGTCATGCCGAAATGTTAATCGATATTTGTGTTTGATATTTTTCAATGGCCGATTTGTTTGGACAGTTTGTTTACATTTTCTGTGATTTATTGTGTGTTTCGTGGTTTTTTACCTTTAATTGGACTTTGAATATTGACTTTTATTAGTGATCACAATGTATATATTAAATTTGTGCTTTTCAACAGATAATTTAAGGTTAATATTGACATGGTTATCTGTAAGAAAAAATCTTTATTAAAACCAAATAAATGACATTTTTAATTAGGTGTGTGTAATTATTGAATTAAACCCCAATATTTTAGATTAATAGGAAACAAAAACAAGTACCTAACATTAAGGGCAAAAATAGCACAGCTATATAAATTGAATTTGGCGGGCAAACGATAACGTCGACTCACGCGACATCTGCATTTACCTTCCTTGAAGACAGACAAGGAAGGCCCAGCAGCTATCTCTCTCTCGGATAATTTATTTACATTTAGTTGCTCGTCTCATTCTTGTCTCTGGTCTTTATATAATATACCATGTTTTTGAAATAAATATGTTTTGGTTGTTTTTTTTTTTATTAAAGTAAATTAAAGACAAACCTATTCAAAAAGTTAGAAGGACGGCAGGAGAGCGGAATTAAAATAATATTTTTTATATTAACTACATTAGTCTGTGCAGCAATTCTGTAATCTATAGTAGTTATGAGGGTCATGGAAAATCTTTTATTTTTGTATTGTTACCTTAAACCTTTTAATTATTGTTAAAAATTTCAATGAGCTTGTGGCGGCAGAAGATATTTACCGATTTTAACAAACTTTTTTAAAAATACTAAGTGAGGTTTTTTTATCTCTGGACAAACCATAAAGCCTAAAAACTAACGTACCGTCGGTGTCTTAAGCGAAGTAAGAGGAAGTTTGTTGATACGGGACTTAAATACTTGAAGATTTGGGGGAAAGAAAGATCTCCGCGGGCAGTAGATTCCACAATCTAGAAACTCTAGGGATAAAAGAACGAACAAAGTGGGAAGTTCGGGGCCTGTCCAGTTGGACCGTATAGGGATGCATACGCGCGGAACCACGAGTTTCTCTGTTGGGAACTGTGAGTGGAGGAACTATACTGGACAATTCTTTAGAGCAGAAGCCATGGAAGTACCTATAAAAAGCGATAAATCCCCCACAGCCCGACGATGGGCAAGAGAGGGAAGCCTTTCTGTAAGTGAAGGATCATTAATGAGACGAATAGCTCTTCTTTAAATAGAATCAAGAATGTTTAGGGTTGTGGAAGACGCCATGCCCCAGATATGAGAACAATATTCCAAGGGAGGTCGGATTTGGGGATACAAAGTGTATAAATTAGAAGGGGAGAAATACTTCTTGGCTCGAAAAAGAAATCAAAGCTTTTTTGAGGCAGCCGTGGCTATAGATACAATGTGTTTATGCCAGTTAAGGTTACTTTCAAATGTGACGCCCACAAGATTGAAGGTGTCTTTGCTCTGTAAAGCTTGGCCGCTCATAAGTAGAGGATGAGTATTTGATGACTCTTTTCGCGACAAGGAACATGATTGTGTTTTGGATGCATTAAAATGGACGAGATTTTTGGCGCCCCAATCCAATATTAAATTGAGATCCTGCGAGAGAGATATCAGCATCGCTCTGCGTTTGATTTCCAAGTCAGGATTAGTGATGGGTTTAGGAACCTGAAAACTGGAGTGAAGGGTACTATCGTCGCCGAAACTATGAATGGAGTTAGTTGTGGACGAGAGAAGGTCGTTGATGTGAAGAAGAAACAATGTTGGTGCCAGAACTGAGCCCTGAGGGACTCCAGCATTTACTTGGTGAAAGCTTGAAGAATGGCCGTCCACAATAGCTGATATACGACGATCAGATAGATAACTAGAGAGCCAAGTACAGAGTTTAGTTGAAAGACCATAGGAGGGAAGTTTATTAAGAAGTGCGGCATGCAAGACCTGGTCAAGAGCTTTGGATATATCAAGAGCAACGATCTGGGACTCACCTAGAAACTCAAGAGACTTATTCCAGCAGTGTGATACGAAGGAAAGAAGATCTGCTGTAGATCTTTTGTGGCTGAAATCCATACTGCCTGTCATGCAAAAATTTTGTGTTTTTCTAAGTAATTAAAAATTTGTGAATTAATTAATTTTTCCATTACTTTACAAAGAACTGAGAGAATTGAAATTGGTCTATAGTTAGATGGAAGAGATTTAGATCCTTTCTGGTTGTAGGCAACTTTTTTGGAGTATTAGAATTCTTACAAAAAAAAAATTGAGGCTTTTTTACTCCATCTTTATGTAGGTATGCTATGTAAGGTAGATTTATTGGATATATCTTGGCAACAAAAAAAGGGGCCTCGCTGATGCCACTTTGTCCACGTTTATAGTAGTCCATGTTACGCCACTGTTCTTTTTCATGGGAGGTTCTAAAAATATAAATGCTGAAAAGAATAACTCCTTTGTCATATTATCTCACTCTGACGTTTTTAATTAAATAATTGCTTTTTATTATTATTTTTTTATTAAGTAAGTGGTTTGGCGATTTTTATCTAGAAGCGAAATAATTAAGAAAGATGTTAGTGACTTGCTGATTTCAAACTCATTGTTAAAATTTCAGACTTTGCGAGACATAAAACACGTATGTTCACGGATGGACTTTACAATAGCACATCGGACCAAAAATTTAAGTTTTTAGTGTTTAAGAGAGTCGTGTATGGCAAATGCTTGTGTTTCTTAAAAAAACAACATTCACGTTGAAAAATAAAGTTTAAAAAACTAAAAATATCACTGTTTGAAAGCAAAATTGAACGAAAAATACTAGCATTATTGTAAAAAAACTTTTGGCGCTAGATTTACGAAAAATATGGCTCAAAGCGCCAAATAATTAAACTCTTTTATAAAAATATTTTCAGCAATGGACAATTTTCAGGCTTCAACCGCATTTTTACCATTACTATTTCCTTAAGCTCGAGAATAAAGGTCCTAGTGTAATCTGATTGTCTGATCTTTTATTTGCAACCATGTATGTATTATTGGATGGTATTTATTTGGGTACACGCCAAAGTTAAATTAAAAGTACTAAAAACCAAAAAAATTAAACAAGTAAAAAGATAAATAAAAATTCGGTGGCAAATATGCCACCGTTGTCAAAATATGTTTGACATTTAATGTCAAAGATTTCAGAATATCCTATAAAATAATTAATAGTTTAAAAAACTAAAAAACACGCTTTTATATGCAACCGAACTAAAAATTAGAAAATAATTTTTCATTAAAAAAAATATTGTAACTTCATAGTAAAAAGCGTGGGGTGCTTAATATATTAAATGTTATAATTATTATATTTGGCAATATCTATGATGGAAAAGTTATGAAAAAATAGTAAAATGCACCCCACGCTTTTTACTATGAAGTTACAATATTTTTTTAATGAAAAATTATTTTCTAATTTTTAGTTCGGTTGCATATAAAAGCGTGTTTTTTAGTTTTTTAAACTATTAATTATTTTTCATTTTTTAGTTCGTTATATCAATTAATTTTTTAAAAATAAATGCTCCAGTTTATTCACTAAAAAATTTTTTCGCCATTTTGTCAAGAGTAGCAAAGTTTTTCAGATTAACTTTCTGAAAATAACCTAATATAAAATTTGAGTAAAATCGATTCAGATCGAACTCTTGAAATAGCCGGTGGTTGGTATCACTGGGACGTACAGGTGACAGATGACACTTGGTGGTATCAAGCAGTGGTTATAATAATAATATAATGGAT
Source organism: Listronotus bonariensis (assembly GCA_014170235.1). Classification (NCBI taxonomy): domain Eukaryota; kingdom Metazoa; phylum Arthropoda; class Insecta; order Coleoptera; family Curculionidae; genus Listronotus; species Listronotus bonariensis. The sequence continues at coordinate 21,222 of JACEGR010002949.1, forward strand.
TTTTTTTCCTGGCGATCTAAAGCAGGAAAACGGGATACTGTTTGCAGATTATTGCATTGTCATGGGTCCTTAATACGTGTGCAAAGTTTCAAAGAAATCGAATAGCTGGAAGTTGGTTAAAATTAGGCTCAAAGATTCCGTTACATTCATAGATAGATGGATAGATAGATGGATAGATAGATGGATAGATGGATAGATAGTTACAACCCAAGTTAATAAAAGCGTGTTAATTAAAAAGATACAAATTTTAAATTTTAAAACCTTAATAATAGTTAATTTTTATTTTAATTATTTTTATTCAATTTATCTTGACAACGGTGGCAGATTTGCCACAGAAACGTCGATTTTTAATTATCTTTTTACTTGTTTAATTTTTTGATGGCCATATTTCCGAAACTATGAAACATTGGACATATCACATGTCGACTTTTTATAAAGAATTCTGTAAGCTCTTTCTAATGGTGATAAAATATACAGGGTATTTCATTAAAAAAGGATATTTTACAACCTATTAACCCGATTTTTATTCGTTTTTTTTGAGCATGAAAAATGTTTCTAGCTTGCTAATTTAAACTATGTTGTATTTTAAGTAATAACGAAGTTACTAATGACGGACAGTTAATTAACTTAATTTGGATGACCCATTGTAATATATATATTTTTTTAATGTCACAACTGGTGTCAAACGATGTGTTTATCAACACGATAGTAAAATACCTGTTATGATTCAGTTTTAAATTTTCAAATACGTCACTAAAAGAGAAAAACTACAGCTTTCAATGTCTGCGGGATTTTACTTCTTATTCAGAAGCAGTTTTAAGAAATAAAATTGGTGAAAATGCCATGTGCGTACAAACCAGAACGGTGTGTGGGTTAACTCATTCATGGGATTTTACGTAAACGACCGCTTCTTAATTATGCCCATAATATTTATATTATTTTATGGGTCAGCTTTAATACAGGGTGATTCAAAAATCGATCACGAAATTTAAGGGGTGATTCTACTTGACAAAATAAGGATAGAGCTTTTTATATTTTTTTTTAAATGTCATTTGTTTTCGAGTTACAAGCCGTCAAAGTTCAATTTTATTTTGGTTTTTTCGCCATAATGCATTTATTTTTTAACCAATCCAGTTGATATTTGGCACACAAATTTAGCTTTGCAGATTCTAAAATTTTAAGACAAAAGTACTTTTTTGAAATACCACCAGAAGGCACTTTACCTAAAACTTAAAATTTATTTACATAACTTTTTTATTTTGACAGATATTGCAAAGCAAAAAAATTTTTTTTTTAATATTTAACACACCTCAGTTCAAAAATTAAGACGTTTAGGACATATGTTTATATGAAGATTTTTCTTATTTTCTGTTGTAGAATCGCCCCGTAAAATTTGTCGGTTGAGTTACTGGTCACCCTGTATGTATGTAGGTAATTTTATTGAAATTGATGAAAACTTTAATGTCTATTGGTGCCTAAACGGTGAGGTTTATCGACTTTAATAAAGTGTACCTTATTTTTTAAGTTTTTGATTATTTATAAAATGGCGCCTCCAGCTTTGCGATATCTGTCAAAATAAAAAGTTATGATGTAAATAAATTTTAAGTTTTAGGTAAAGTGCTCTAGGGAGGTATTTAAAAAAGTACTTTTGTCTTAAAATTTTAGAAACTGCAAAGCTCGATTTGTGTGCCAAATATCAACTGGATTGGTTAAAAAATAAATGCAATATGACAGAAAAAACCAAAATAAAAATTGAACTTTGACGGCTTGTAACTCGAAAACGAATGACATTTTGAATAAGATTTATATGAAGCTCTACCCTTATTTTGTCAAGTAGAATAACCCTCCTAAGTTTCGTAATCGATTTTTTTATTTTTCATATTTTGATACGTTTATTTTTAGATTATTTTTAAATTACGGAAATCACTGTGACATCTTGTTTTTAACGGACGTAAAAAATACTGTGGTATATTATTTTTAAGTTATTTTGGTAATTAACCATTTTTTTCAAGAAAATGGTCTTGTATATGTTATTTGCCGTTTTAAGTTGTGATCGCGTAACTACAATCAGAAAAATCTTATTTTTTTACTTGTGTACGCGAAGTTGAACTTTGCGCATGCAATTTAACGTAAGAAACTGTAATTGAATGTTAGAGTAACAACAAATAAACGTCAAGGCCGACAAATAATATTAGACGTTATATAATATTAAAATAATAAATATAAAAAAAAATAAAGCCACTTCCAAAAAATAAATCAAAATAACTAAAAATTTTAAAAATTATCAATTAAAAAAATTAAGTCGATTAATAACATTCCGCTAAACTACTAAATGTTAATAACTAAATACACAAAAAAAATATACTTTGGTAATTATTTACAAACCGGACGATCACCGATTTTAATGAAAATTGTTATACGGGGGTTTTTGGGGCGCTGATTACGAATCTGAAAGAATTTTTAGTCGGACTCGTTTCGTTCTTGAGATATTCATCATCAGACTTGATAACCAAAACTAACCTAACCATGACTAATTCCCCTTCTATTTGCACTCAATTCTCTGAGTTTTCTGCTAAATTGGTACTTTGATATTTGATTTCCACCTTAAAACCATTTTTTCTCTTTATTTTACCCATTTTTTCCATAAAATTGTAAAGCTTCACTTTAAATCGTAGTAGCCTTGGCGGCGCCAAGGCTACTGCGATCGAAATTATTGAAAGTGAAGCTTTGCAATTTTATGCAAAAACTGGTACAATAAATAGAAAAATGGGGTTTTGGAAGGGGAAATCAAATATTAAGTACCAATTTAGCTGTCAATCAAGAATTGAGTGCAAAGAGGGGAGAAATAGTGAATTCAGTATTCAGGTTGGTTTTGGTTAGTCAAATCTGATGATGATTATCTCAAGAACGAAACGAGTCCGACTAAAAATTCTTTCAGATTCGTAATCAGCGCCCCAAATACCCCTACATAACAAATTTTATTAAAATTTTTCTTTTAAAAAATGAGGTCGAAAAGACGTCACTTCAACGACGTCAAAAACACTTCATTAAAATGACGGTAAAATGACGTCATAATTTTTGGTCTGATGACGTCCTATGACCAAAAATGATTTTTTACATCACTAAAAAACTTTTCAGTATTTCCGTCAGACGCGCAAATAGGATTTTAATTTTGTTTTATCTAAAAAACTGAGACACGGGACCAACACCAAACATATAACTAATACTATTGGCCTAAAGAGAAACACTTTGGTCAAAAAAATTAATTTTGGAATTAGCGAAAAAAAGTTAGATTTTTCGTTAGCCCCTAGAGAAAATCAAAACTTTTAAAGGCAAATCCCCCATATGTATTTATTTCGTGACTTTAATCAAATTTTATTGACAAATATTAAATGTTATGAAATTATCTATATTTTTAAAAAACTATAGCCAGTTGAAATTTTTTCACTATACAATTTTTTTATGCCCCTATTTACAAGCTAAAATATAGATTTGTCGATGAAATTTGATCAAATTTACAGAAAAAGATACAAATAGAGAATTTGCTTTTATAGGTTTTGATTTTCTCTGGGGAGGCTAACCAAAAAACTTTTTCGCAAATTCCAAAATAAAAATTTCTTTACCAAAGTTTCCTCCTAGCATCAATGCTTCTTTTATAAATTTGGTGTGGGCATATGTCCCAGTTTTTGAGATAAAATAATTTGAAAATCCTAGTTGCGCCCCTGATTTCCGCCGTATCTTCCCGATTTTGTGAATACTTCCATAAAAACACATTTTACAGGGCAAAGACACCTTCAATCTTGTGGGCGTCACATTTAAAAGTAACCTTAACTGGCATAAACACATTGTGTCTATAGCCACGACAACTTCAAAAAAGCTTGGATTTCTCTTTCGAGCCAAAAGTATTTTTCCGCTTCTAATTTATACACTTTATATGTGTCCCAAATCCGACCTCCCTTGGAATATTGTTCTCATATCTGGGGCATGGCGTCCCCCACAACCCTAAGCATTCTTGATTCTATTCAAAGAAGAGCTATTCGCCTCATTAATGATCCTTCACTTACAGAAAGGCTTCCCTCTCTTGCCCATCGTCGGGCTGTGGGAGTTTATCGCTTTTTATAGGTACTTCCATGGCTTCTGCTCTGAAGAATTGTCCAGTATAGTTCCTCCACTCACGGTTCCCAACAGAGAAACTCGTGGTTCCGCGCGTATGCATCCCTATACGGTCCAACTGGACAGGCCCCGAACTTCCCACTTTGTTCGTTCTTTTATCCCTAGAGTTTCTAGATTGTGGAACCTGCTGCCCGCGGAGGTCTTTCCTTCCCCCAAATCTTCAAGTATTTAAGTCCCGTGTCGACAAACTTCCTCTTACCTCGCTTAAGACACCCACAGTACGTAAGTATTTAGGCTTTAAGCCTTCGTGGTTTGTCCAAAGATAAAAAAAAAATAGAGAATTTGCTTTTCTAGGTTTTGACTTTCTCTGGGGGAGGCTAACCAAAAAACCTTTTTCGCAAATTCCAAAATAAAAATTTTCTTTACTAAAGTGTTTCTTTTAGCATCAATAGCATCTTTTATAAATTTGGTGTGGGTCCTCATGTCCCAGTTTTTAGATAAAATAATTTGAAAATCCTAGTTGCGCTTCTGATTTCCGCCGTATCTTCCCGATTTTGTGAATACTTCCATAAAAACACATTTTACAGAGCAAAGACACCTTCAATCTTGTAAGTCACATTTGAAAGTAACCTTAACTGGCATAAACAGATTGTATCTATAGCCACGGCAGCTTCAAAAAAGCTTGGATTCTCTTTCGAGCCAAAAGTATTTCTCCCTTCTAATTTATACACTTTATATGTGTCCCAAATCCGACCTCCCTTGGAATATTGTTCCCATATGTGGGGCATGGCGTCCCCCACAACCCTAAGCATTCTTGATTCTATTCAAAGAAGAGCTATTCGTCTCATTAATGATCCTTCACTTACAGAAAGGCTTCCCTCTCTTGCCCATCGTCGGGCTGTGGGAGATTTATCGCGATTTTATAGATACTTCCATGGCTTCTGCTCTGAAGAATTGTCCAGTATAGTTCCTCCACTCACGGTTCCCAACAGAGAACCTCGTGGTTCCGCGCGTATTCATCCCTATACGGTCCAACTGGACAGTCCCCGAACTTCTCACTTTGTTCGTTCTTTTATCCCTAGAGTTTCTAGATTGTGGAACCTGCTGCCCGCGGAGGTCTTTCCTTCCCCCAAATCTTCAAGTATTTAAGTCCCGTGTCAACAAACTCCCTCTTACCTCGCTTAAGACACCCACAGTACGTAAGTATTTAGGCTTTAAGCCTTCGTGGTTTGTCCAAAGATAAAAAAAATAGAGAATTTGCTTTTCTAGGTTTTGACTTTCTCTGGGGGAGGCTAACCAAAAAAACTTTTTCGCAAATTCCAAAATAAAAATTTTCTTTACTAAAGTGTTTCTTTTAGCATCAATAGCATCTTTTATAAATTTGGTGTGGGTCCCATATCCCAGTTTTTAGATAAAATAATTTGAAAATCCTAGTTGCGCTCCTGATTTCCGCCGTATCTTCCCGATTTTGTGAATAGCTCCATAAAAACACATTTAGTCAATTTGTTTGGTGGGCAGCCCAGTAGCTCTCCTTGAACACTCATTTTCTTAAAAACTGCTCCTAAAAATAAAGTAATTTAACGCAAAATTTGTTTACCAATTTCCGACACTTTAAAGGAATAAACAATTAACTAAAATAAATAACTTTTCCATAGACCTGTTACCTGTATATTTTTAAAACATGTCTCGTATTTTTTCAAAAAAATTTCGGAAAAATCCACTGCGCCACAGACAAAAAATAGAACACTTAACTATTGAATAAAGTGCGACGTATTTTTTAAAATTCATGGCTCTTAAGAATACAAAAGTATTTGAGTGATAAAAAAAATAAATTGATTTATTGAAGTACTTCGGATGTGAGGAAAACTCAATTGACATTTTCTGCAGTCATCACTTCAAACTTGTAGGGATTCTCATTATTTCACTAAACCATGTATACTAATTTTGAATTTTATCAAATAAAAAGAGACAGCCAGTTACACACAACCAACAAGTAAGAGAGAGTCAAACTACGAGGATATGAATAACAGTTGATTGTTGCAAAAGGAGGAGTCAAGTCAATGGCGGCTGACGTCACTCGTCGCTCAAAATCGTATAAAACAAATGAATCCTTACTGGCGGGTAGTTTGTTGGCATCCTAGTCTTTAACTTATAACTACAGTTAGTTAATTGACCTTATAAAAAAATAGTTTTTTGTTTGTTTTTAATTTTAAATAAAATTTTGTAATCATGGTTGAAATCGATGTTGTAAAATGGTAAACAAGAAGAGTTGGAACCCATTCCAGTGAACCCTAGAAAATCTAGTTTGCTTTTGAGCCAAAATGAACCCAGTACAAATGGAGTATACACAAATGGACACACCAACGGAGCAACCAATGGGTATTCTAGTCAAGCACAAGAAGCCAAAGGAAAGGAGCTGGCTCTTCCTAAATGCCATTGTGTCAAAGGTAACGAAAAGTGCTCATACCACGAAACCAGATCTCACCTCCCCACCAGGGAATCTCTAATTCCCGAGATGGCCAGTGCATACCGCTCTTTGCTAGGTGCCCTTGGAGAAAACCCCAATAGGGAAGGACTTTTGAAAACACCCGAAAGAGCAGCTAAAGCTATGATGTTCTTCACTAAAGGATACGACCAAAGCTTAGAAGAAATCCTTAACGACGCCATTTTCGACGAAAATCACGATGAAATGGTAGTGGTAAAAGACATTGAAATGTTCTCAATGTGCGAACACCACCTGGTTCCCTTCTTTGGAAAAGTTTCCATTGGATATTTGCCTTCTGGAAAGGTACTTGGATTGAGCAAATTGGCCAGGATTGTAGAAGTATATTCTAGAAGGTTGCAAGTGCAAGAAAGGCTTACCAAACAGATCGCTGTAGCAGTGTTGAAGGCTGTACAACCAAATGGTGTCGCTGTAGTCGTAGAAGGATCGTAAGTAATTTTTGGTATTTATTTTGTGATTTTTTCCAAAAAATAAAAAAAATGAGAAATATTGGGTTTTACCTAAAGGGTTTATAAAACAAATCATACTTAAGGCCATGACTACATTCATAAAAGGGCGTTAAAATTAAGAATAAATGCGTTACATTTAAGTTATAAGTTTTATGTTCCTTTTTTATAAAATGTGCTAATATTGGAGATTGTTTATTTTGGAACTAGCCCCTCATATTTACTTTGTGTTTTGATAATATTATAATAGTTTTTTTTTATAGATTTTTCTAACAGTTTTTTTTGTTTTCAGACACATGTGCATGGTAATGAGAGGAGTTCAAAAAATCAACAGCAAAACTGTCACATCAACCATGTTAGGCGAATTCAGGGACAACCAAAAACTAGAGAAGAATTTTTGAAATTGGCGCTGTCAAAGTAAACATGATTTTAGAATATGTATTTATTTATTGTTTTCTCTACATTCCTAGTGATTTAAGCAGGGTATATGTTTGAGAAGAACATATTGTGGTTGTACATATATTTTTTAAGGTATTAACTATCTGTGGTATTATTTGCTTAAGAAGTTAGATGTCAATTTTAGATATTTTTGTAAGTTTTATCTTGTAAGAATTTGAAAGCTGTGCTTTCTGATGTGATGTATTTATTGTTTTTTATAATAAATTCTTAAATTAAATAAATCTGTAGTTTTTTCATTAATTAGGTTAATATTTACATATTATACTGACATAATTGAGACAAAATATTATTCTGGTATTTTTATAAGATTTTTTTCTTTATTTTAATAGGACAAGGAAGATTTTATAAATTTTTTTAATAAAGTATAATTAAGAGTGAAACTGAATATTAACTCACATCTAGAACACATAATATATTCTTTTCTTAAATTTAAGAAAACTTAACAGTTACACATGGGCGCCAGCAGGATGACTTTCAGGGGTTGCAAACAAAATGTGAAAAAATTATGTAAAATAACGAAAAACTTTAAAGAGCAAAAAGGTCCTCACCTCAAAAACCAAAACATTTCTAATAAAACTGCCAAGAAAAATAGGTTTTGCATCTTGCGCTTGCACCCCCTTCCGGCGCCCATGCAGATACACAAACATTATCAAAAATTAACACATTTGCAATCAGTGGTGCAACTAGCCTCTGGTTTCTGGTGGGCTTAAGCCCCTGTTTATAGAGTATAATATAATGCCGAAAAATACTAATATACTTTGAATTTTCAATTTTGGGGTCTAATCGCCGTCTCGGTGAAGGGGGCTAGCTCCCCTAAGCCGCCCCAAAATTGCGCCTATGTTTGCATTCATTACCCCTCATAGGCAACACTGCCAAAAAATGTCTTCTGATGCATATAAGGCGTTTTCCAAATTATTTTAAAATATCTAAATTGGTATAAAGGTTATTATTTAAAAAAAAGTTAAACAAAAATTGACACTCTGTAGTTCAAAAACTAAGACGTTTAGGACATATGTTCATATGAAATGTTTTCATTGTGGAATCTCCCCATAAAGTTTGTCGGTTGAGTTATTGAACACCCCGTATAAAAGTTCATTCCCGTTTCTTATAAACATAAACCAAAAAACTTTAGGTATTGTATTTTATTGTATTGTAATAAATGGGGTCTATTGGCTTAAGCTAGCCCTTCTCCCACTTCTGACCTAAAATATTCTTTGTGGATACCCACCATTAGTTAAACCCTCGATTCCCAAACTTTTCGCGTACAACTTTAGATATAGTAAGAACATTTTAAAAGCGCAAATTTCGGTACCCTTTGAAAATAATACAAAAAAACAGAAAAAAGGCCTCTTGCAAGTCGGAATATTTTATACAAAGGCGCCGCTACCCTTTACAGCCACGCGCCAATACACTATGGGATAGAAATCCATTATTTTGGCCAAAAAGCAACTTTGAAATTTTAATGGCTCATGCTGTGTATTTCAAAGTAGATACTCCAAACTACATGTACGCAAAATTATAAAAGGATATGACGACTTCTATTGGGGTAATAAGAAACTTGAAAATGTATTTTAAGTAAACATAAATATACAACATTTAATCTACTTAGTTTATTATTACCCTTGTTTACTAAAAAAGTAAAAGAGTTTAAATAATAAGAGCTATTGTTGTGTTTCGCGCGATGCAGTCTCGCGAAGTTTCGCTACTTCTGTCAAAGATTTTTTTACCTTTTTCTTTATCAGTTTTTGTACTTACAATTGCCTTCCTACTTTTTGCTACTTCTGAGTGTAAGGACAGATACAAGATTTTTTTATAATTTACAAGGTTTTCCATTTTAAAATTTAATATGTTTTGTCCTACACTGTATATCCTAAAAGATAAAAGCATTCTGATAAAAGATATGGATTCTACAGAATCTACCCAACAAAACAGTGTTTTTATTTATTTTATACGTTAAAAAATAAAAAAAGTGGGAAAGCTGTATCTCTATTACGCTTCTAAGAATAATTTAAAATTATTTTTCAGGTTTGGATGGTCATCTTTCCGGAAACTAATTGAGATAGACACATCAAATGTAGTATTTTTTAAAGCATTTTAAAAGATTTTTCTGGTGGTGATATAATATTCAGGGTACTCCATTTTTAAAAAAATCATACCTATTGTCGTACCCTGTATATCATATGAGATAATAATCATCGGATTACTGATTAGAATACTACCGAATTAACCAAACAAGGCTGACATTTTAGCTTATTTTGTACAATAAAAAATAATAATGTTAAGGGGGTGTAAATTATAATAACATATAATAAGTTTTAGGTTTCTAAAAGCATTTGTAATAATTTATAATATTTTTCCAGTATAAAGCGCCCCATTTTAAGTTAGATTGGTAAGTTTCAGAATTTTGTCCAAAAAAATTAATTTCTATCCCATAGTGCGATGACCAGCTGCATCAACCGGCATATCATAAAGAAATATAGCAAAGGCGGCTGCGAACAAGCATGCCGATTTATCTGCTTTAAACTTTTTATGATTTTTTTCTTATCAAAGAGCACCGAATTTACATTTTTAAACTGTTCCTTCTTATACTTTCATCTTATTCGCAGGGCCCCCATTTCGTTGCGCGAGGCCCCTATATTTCATGCAGGACCCCCAGGCAGTAGCCTACCACCCACTCTGTCTAAAGGATAATCCGGCCGTGGTTCTATTTTACATTAATTAGTTTATTTTTGGCAAAACTGCATATTCATTTTTCTTTCCCTTAACTCTTCATGTTGTATACATTTTTTATTAATGGGAAAAGCAATTAAACGTGTAACGAAAAGAATGAGAATTTTAATTTTTGTTTTTGTCACTATAACTGTTAAATAATAATTATTGTAGAAATATAACCAAAAACAATTAAATAAAAATTAACAGTTCAAGAAAGTTAAATTCTTTTAAATTAAAATTAATTTGGTGTAATAAATTTGCTTCTAATTTCTTCTTAAGTATTTTAAAAATGTGAATAATTATTACAAACTTTTCTTATAGTCCTTTAGTTTTTTGAGATATTTATGATTTTTACTTTTTTCTAAAATATTTAATTTCTCAAACTATAAAAAAATACAAGCAGATGTATTAAACAAAAAATATAGATAAATTAAAATGCCCATCTTAATTGTTATTTGACAAGATTGCATAGCTTAAATAATAACACAGACATAAAAGAAAATGTGATTTTTAATAGAATTTGTAGCTGAAAATGCTAAATAAATTTTTTTATTTATATTATTTTTACCAATTTTTTGTTCAAAATCGTAAGCCTTGCAACATGGCGGACCATAAATGCCTGTAATATTTTGCTCATTATTTAATGAAGTTTTTAACAGTGTAGTTTGTGCGTAATATTAAAGAAATACTTTTAAATACTGTTGATTCCAGTTGTTACCGTAACTATCTTTACTTTCCTATTAATAAGTTATTTAACAATGTTACACTCTGAGCTGATTTTTAAATATTGTATGTCGCGCTCTTTCGCCCTCATAGTATTATCCGTCTAGACATTCTTGTTTGCTATGTTGGCGCAAGGAACCAGCAGTGCGGTACATATGTGACGTAATGAGGCAACCTTACTCTAGTCAAACGATCTTGGGCCCAGTCCGACACTGTCTTTACCTTTCTAAACACCCTTATAATATAAATACAGTGCGTTTGTACTGTTTTTCTTTCTTTTCTATCCCCTGGTGCCCCCACAACGTAATGCCCTAAGCAATTGCCTAATTTCAGGGTTAATCCGGAACTGGCTCCGGAACATTTTTTGATGCATGATGATATTGCTATTTTATTTCATTATTTTACTTCCTATGCAATGTCTTCGAGGTTATTTTTTGGTTAAACCGTCCGAAACAATAAAACAATTCATAGTGGTCGTTGTTGTAAGAAGAAAAGTTATTGACCTTAAAAATATATAACAATAATAATTATTCTTTATGATATGTCCTTGATTTTAATAGTTTTTTATATGGCTTAGATTTTTAAGGTAGCAGGAAGAGTAGACGCTATAGTACAGGGTGTTCGGTTATATTTCTGAACGAGGTCTACACGCTTTTATTGTTTGAGATAGAAAAATACCTATTTATGTATCAAGGGCGTTACTAGGACTATGATGCCCCGAAGGTCGAAATAGCCCGGGGCTAGATTTCGACCTGATGGGCATTATAGTCCAGATAAGCTCCGTGGTGCATACAATGCTTTATGTTTTACCCAAAAAGGAGTTTTTCAATCACTAATTACAGTATTTATTCGCAATATAAAAAATAAGTTTGCACCTGTAGATAATGACTGAGTAGATAAGTTTGACTTTGATGTTCCTATCAGTTAGTCAGTTGGCATTTTTATTTAACGATTTGCTCAAAATGGAAGAAATTCCACAAAATATAAGAGAAAAGGCCGTAAAAGCGACCGAAAATCTTTGGCCAGTTAAATCAAGGCAACAAGTATGATCGGAAGTATGGCATATTTGGTATTTGGAAAGATGCGAACGCAATTCTTCAAATAACCGAAACCGTTTTAATGGCATATTTTCAGGAACTGGTAAGTTATTGATTTTATTTTTAATACATATGTTTAACAAACTTTATTATTTTTAGTCGGAAAAATACAGTCCGAACTCTCTCTCTGGACCAAGTATTCCACCCTAAGGTCTACGCTGACGGTCTGAAAATAGACGTTTCGCAATACCATCGTCTCGATATCTTTTAAAAGTTAAGTCGAACGGTATACGTCCCGAAGAAGTCTAAAGTTTTGGAAGGAGAACAAATATTAAAATTTATTAAGAGGCTCTTGATGATATCTACTTGGTACACAAAGTCATATTGGTAATAGGTGTTTTTGGAGGTTTAAGACAGAGATGAGTTGGTCAAAATAGACTATTGATGACATTGAAGATACAAGAACAGTCTTGGTTATAAAGGTACCAGAAACTAAAACTTCAACTTCAAAAAGTTTTAATATCATTGAAGAAGATTTAGACGCTTTAAATTTAATAAAAAAGTACACAACATTAAGACTCAGCTGGAATAAAGGAGCGAAGATTCTTTCTTACCTATAGAAAGGGTCGATGTACAGTACAACCCATTGGAAAATACCATAGGAAGCGTCCCAACATTGATCGCAAAATTTTTAAAATTGGATAATGCAGAAGCTTACACCGGCCACTGTTTGCGTCGCATCATCGTCAACTTTACTTGTTGAGGCAGGTGCTTCGTTTGAAACGCTAAAAACAACATGGGAAATGGAAAAGCTCTTCAGTAGCTGAAGGATATATAGAAGAAAGTATTTCATCCAAAAAACAAAGTAGCCAAAATGATTGCCAATTCAGTTAATTCCGAGGTTAATTCCGTATCGACTATTGAAAATTCTTTAATGGACTGTTCTTCTATACAAAATAGCGTTAGTGCTACCACCGCTGCTACCATCACAAAAAACACCGAGCCATTCTATAGTGGGATCATCTACATTTTCCGGGACATTTCAAAATTGTAATTTTTATTTTGGATATAAGAGGTTAATTTTGTGTTGTTTAAGAAAAATTATTTTTGTATAAACTTGGAAGTAATGTAAAAAGGACGTAAATTTACTATTTCTCGCTCCACTTAATAAAGGAGACTTCGGGGCTGCCTCGAACTAAACATATTTGTTGTACTGTCGTTGTCGTCACTTACACAGAAGATATGGTTGAAGGCATCAAGAAATCGTGTTTTTAAAAAACAAAATAATAGGTTTGTTCCAGCAGGCCGTCAGAAATGCTTGCAACCGTTCGGATTCTGCGAACGTCAAATGAGTAGTTCCAGCAGTGCCATGTTTGTAACATTATACAGTTGTTGCTGTTCCAGCAGTAGTTTTAAGATGTTGAAAACATGTTGGAAACAGTTTGAAAAGTTTGCAAACTTTCTTCAAACATTACTGACAATTTTTAACTTAACCTTTCTTGTATTGACGTATAAGCAGTATGTATGCCTTGCTTATTTTCGTTCCAGCAGAAAACTGTTGCCAACATTTCTTGATCTTATGTTTGTAACAATTTCTGCGCTTGTCAGATTGTTGCTAACATGTTTTCAACATTCTGCTGGAACAAACCCTAATATACATGTGCTATAAGTATTTTGTTAATCAAGTCAAGTAACAAACAAATTTGCCGATATCAAAGTTTATCAGCGAAAATGTAATATAAAATGATTCGCATAGTTTCTTCTAAAGCCAATTAAGATAAGACATTAGCCAGTTGTTATATTGTATAAAAATAAATCATAAAATACCTTAAGAATAAAAGCATAGATAATAACGCGAGCTGGTTTACTTCATATACGCGTTTAGCCACTTCAGTTTTTGACAATAGAAACATTTTGCACCTCTTAAAATAACAGACGTTTTTTGGCCTCCTTATGGTTATCGTTATTAAACATAACGATTACGGCAGCAGTTTAAGACAGAGATTTTGCAGCCTCTTTTAAGAAATTTATCTTGCGTCTGCGCTTTCGACACATAACCTTATTTTTGCCTGTGGTTCACCGATTTTAAAGTTAACGAAAAATCAGTATTTACTTTTATTCTTCATAAGATATAAATTGATATTTAAATATATGCAAACACTTCTGTTGATTTCGTTTTTAAAGTAGATGCAAACAATACAGTATAAGCAAAACACAAAAAGTAAGGTTAAGTTTGGTAGTAGAATAAAAGCAAGTGTGCCAGATTGTAACATCTAAATTAATTACTGATTTAGAATATCCGTAAAAGTGCAAGTCCGTTTGAATTTCTTAACACTATTTGATTTTTATTACTGCTATAGATTTTCGCTAATTAGAGCCTTTGTATAAATGATATTTTAATTAATACGGCAATAAAATTTTAACCTTTTAAATAATTGATATTAAAATTTCTACAATCCGGCAACCACGCAGTTTAACAATAACGATAACGATAACGATAAGCTCTTCGGTATTCATCCGTAATTAAAGGAGTCCGGTATGGTTAATAACGATAACGGATCATGTTTGCGTTACTGCGCAGTCTCAGAATAACGTTAACCACAACGGAATTGCAAAATAAGGGTGCAAAATGTCTCAATAATATGCGTGGAGAGAGAGGGCAGAATTTCAAAGCAACAAGAACGCAGTTCAGTGCGTCACCGTATCAGGAAATTAACGGAATCTTTAAGCTTAATTTTTACCAACTTCCAGCGATTCGATTTCTTTGAAACTTTGCACACGTATCAAGGACCCATGACAATGCAATAATCTGCAAACAGTATCCCGTTATCCTGATTAGGATTGCCAGGATAAATAAATTCCATTATATATTTTCACAGAGAAGAGCTGAGTGCGCGATCTGCGCATGCGTGCAGTTTCGGACGTACTCTCAGTATAAGGCTGACAGAAACTTGTTCGGAGTAGTTGCGTTCTGAAACCCCATGCAACAGTGAAACTTTAAATGAAATGATTAGATTACGAAATAGTTCGTAAAACATTTCAATATCACATGTCCGCAGAAAACTAATTGATATATCAGACTAAAAAATGAAAAATAAATAATAGTTTAAAAAACTAAAAAACACACTTTTATATGCAACCGAACTAAAGAATTAGAAAATAATTTTTCATTACAAAGAGTTTGTATTACAGTAATAAAAGGTCAAACAATGAATCATAATTATATACCTCAAAATAGAATTATAATAAAATTTAAGATAATAACAGAGTAATTCACTTCAGAAGAACAAAAGCGTAGGGGTTGCATTTTATTAAATGTTATAATCATTTCATTTCGTGGATATCTCATACGAGTGAAGATAGTTATGAACATTTAATATACTCAATGCACCCCACGCTTTTTACTCTGAAGTGAATTATTCTCTGTTATTATCTTAAATTTTATTATAATTCTACTTGAGGTATATAATTATGATTCGTTGTTTGACCTTTTATTGCTGATACAAACTCTTTGTAATGAAAAATTATTTTCTAATTTTTAGTTCTGTTTGCATATAAAAGCGTGTTTTTTACTTTTTTAAACTATTTATTGTATTGAAGCTTATGGATAAAATGAAGCATATGCGATAATTTTGGCGGGGTGTGTATATTAGAAATAACCTTATAAAACACATTCAAAATGAATTTTTTTGTGCTTACTCATTATAGTGCCCCAGCGTGATGCTTTGAAGCAATTGATTATTTTGCTTAGAGATCAACCCGGCACTGGGTATATACGAACATATTACATGGTGTTTCTCCTGAGAACTTGCCAATTTAATGGCCTTTTCAAATAGTCATTACGCCCACATAATCGGCTTTTCTGTCACTGATTTAACTGGTGACGTCACTGGTAAATGGATTTTACTTTTTTCTCCTTTTTCCTTTTTATGTCTGCGTGTGTGTATTTAAAAGATTCTCTTTAAATAATAGGATTGATGGAGTAATCCAAAATAATGTTAATATTTCGTATAAATAAATAATAGTTTAAAAAAAACTGAAAAACACGCTTTTATATATGCAACCGAACTAAAAATTAGAAAATAATTTTTCATTACAAAGAGTTTGTCACTTCAGAGTAAAAAAGCGTGGGGTGCATTTTACTATTTTTTCATAACTTTTCCCTCATAGATATTTGCAAATAGAATAATTATAACATTTAATATATTAAGCACCCACGCTTTTATTCTGAAGTGACAAACTCTTTGTAATGAAAAATTATTTTCTAATTTTTAGTTCGGTTGCATATAAAAGCGTGTTTTTAGTTTTTTAAACTATTATTTATTTTTCATTTTTTAGTTCGATATATCAATTAGTTTTTTAAAAATAAATGCTCCAGTTTATTCACTAAAAAATTCCTTCGCCATTTGTCAAGAGACACAGAGGATCTGTAAAGGAATTTATTTATCCTGGCGGTCCTAATCAGGATAACGGGATACTGTTTTTAAATTATTGCATTGTCATCGGTCCTTGATACGTGTGCAAAGTTTCAAAAGAAATTGAATCGCTGGAAGTTGGTAAAAATTAGGCTCAAAGATTCCGTTACATAGATAGATAGATAGATAGATAGATAGATAGATAGTTACAACCCAAGCTAATAAAAGCGTGTTAAAAAGAAAGATATTGACCTTAGAATAAAAAAAAAAACTTATTTCAAGTATAACTTTTGAACTAAAGCCACAGTACCAATGGTATTTGGGCAAACTAAATAAATTCATATGGCTTCCGCGTTACCAGAGGTAAACGACAGTTCGAGTAGGTCAGGAATTATACGAGGTTGAGACGATTTTTTGATTTAACACGGGTGACTAATTTGACATTTGGGTTTGACTCGTTTGCAATAAAAATGCACTTTTACCGTCCAGGGAACTAAGGGTGTCCCATATAAAATTAAGTACCACAATTTTGGAAAATCCATAAGAGATACAAGAAAAGTTAGCAAAATGCAGAAGTTGCTCAGTGAAATGTATTTTTTTAGTATTTTCGTTGTATCCTCTTATGGTTTTTCCCAAAAATTATAGTGTTTAATCTTATATGGGACACCTTTGCTACATAAACAACATTATGCACATGCATTATTTATATACATTTTAGTTCCTGGACGGTAAAAATGCATTTTATTGTCATAAGGAAAAAATATAATGTAATGCCATCATCTAAAAGGCATATTTTTGCCAAAACCTTTTTAATAATGGATACCATCATCCTAAATGCATATTTTTCATCATAACTTATTAATATTTTTTCATCATAACTTATTAATGATAAATGCCATCACATTTTCTGCAACACGTGGCCTAATAATGGCCAATTGCCCATTTTGATGTCTTTTAATACTTTTTGCCAATGCCTTGCCGGCAAAAATGTTATATGGGTATGTATAAAAATATTTTTAAGAAAATTATTAAAATATAGCTAAATTATAAAAACAGTGTTCACAGAAGCTCACAAACACCCATTTTTAATAACTTTACCACATTTTATTAATTTTCTCAAAAAGGTTTTTTTTATTGCTGGATTATTATTAGAGGGAACGACGTCACGATTGGATAAAGTTCGTTCAATACCACAAAATCAAGATTGTCATTGGAGGTACCTTTAGACCATGCACCTACCAGAGGTTGTGTTGCCGCTTTGAATGCGAACAGATTTTGTAAAAGTGGAAACGTTGTTTATTGGTGACGTCACGGTCTCAGGGTGTTTCATAATTATTCAAACTTTAAGGCTAATTCTACAATAAAAATATATAAAGGTAATTTTCTAGAAACCCGCGGCAACTCCGATTTTAACGAAATTTGGTATACGGGGGTTGGGCCGCCGATCACGAATCAGAAAGAATTTTTGACGGAAACGTTTCGTTCTCGAGATATTCATCATCAAAGTTCACAATTTGAATCCAACCTTATTTCACTATATTCCCCTTTGCACACATTTCTGATTTAAAGCTAAAGAATCACAAAATATTTTGATTTTCACCTTTAAACCCTTAAGTTTCTTCATTGCTTCTTACATTATTTTGCATTAAATTGCGTGGCTTTTCTTGATAATGCAGCAAACCGATACATACACATAGGGCTTCATGGCACACTGGGATTGAAATGATTCAAAGTACAGCTATGCAATTTAATGCAAATAATAAAATACGTAAAAACGGGGTTTTAAAAAGGTGAATATCAAATGTGTGCCTTAGCTTTAAATTAAGAATTGCAAAAGAAGGGGGAATATTGTAAAAATAGGGGATCAATTTAAATTTCGAGTCTGAATTTGCCGCAGGCTTCGTGAAAAAATTACCAATATAAAAACCTTACATGATTATATGCCATAGACGTCTTAGTTTTTGAACTTACAGCAGGTTGTTAATTTTTTTCTAAATATTGTTTTTGTATAGCACCTTATACCAATTGAGATATTTTCAGTACTTGACAGGCCCTGACGAGCGGGCTTTGAAGGTAGTAATAAAATTACCGGGACCCAGACTGATTGGGGGCCTGGAGTGAATGTGTGGAAGTGAGGACCTTTGGTCTCGATATTTTTTTAAGGGAAATAAATTGAAAAGTACAAAAACAATATAAATATTACTTTGAGGGGAGTGAGGACTTTTTTTTTTGCTCTTTAATTATTTTGGGGTGATCTTTTGTTTTTCGTATAAAAAAGGGGGGCCCGTAATCCCTTTACTTGTACTGGGGCTCGGCGCGGCTCTCGGCAGCCCTGAATTTGGGGGATATATTTTTAAGAAAAAATTGTACGCCATTGTGTTTTTTTCTAAAATAAAAATAATATTTAAAATTCCCATTTAGTTTAAAAGAAATTTGATCTTTTGACCTTTTTATTTGACGCACGGTTTTTCGCGTAAATAAATAAAAACCATTTCTCGGCATGGTCAAATCCTTATCCAATTAAAGAATAAATAACAAAAGGTCATTTCTTACTGTAGAATTTTATATTATCGATACGAAATGATCGTGCCGATAAATGGTTTTTATTTATTTACGCGAAATCCGTGCCTCAAATAAAAAGAGTCATGAGATCAAATTTGTTCCAATGGGAAATTCTAAAAATTATTTTCATTTCAAAAAGTGCAGTGGCGTACCATTTTTTTATCAGAAAAATATATAACATAAACCTCTCATGGGCGACACTGATAAAAATTATTTGTTTTCTTGTATGCCAAAAATATTCCTTGGTGGCATAGAAGGCGTCCCCAATTTTTTTAAAACATCTTGATTGGTATACGAATTATGATAAAAGAAAAACAACATTTGTTTTAAATTTCTAAAACCGTGTAATTAAAAAACTAAGATGTTTAGAGCATATGTTCATATGACATTTTTTTCATATTTTTATTGTAAAATCAGCCCTTAAAATTTGTCGGGTAAGTTGTGAAACACCATGTATAAACAGCAACGCCATTATAAAATGTATGTTTTTGCGGGTAGGTATTTAAAATTTTAAATTAAAATCGTATTTTTTTCCTACCAAACCATTATTTTTTGCCAAAGTCGGTCATATAGGGTCGCGACATTCGGCCATATTGCTTTGACGTGTTATGACGTCACATCTCCCATTTTTGGCCATGCTGTTCAATGCCGGAGATATACAGTTTATTGTATTAGTAGAACAACCGTTTACACAACAGTTTTTAATTATTATTAAGTTGTAAATTCTTTTACTTTAAATAAAAACCATTTGGAATTACATCTTTCAACAAATATCACTTCCAAAACAATGCAAAATGAAATGCGCAAATTCTAGACGCCACTGGATTGATCATCAGCTTTGATTTTACCCAGTCTTGCCAACTTTTCTCCGTGGAGTGCCCTTTCTTCCGTCCCCGATTTCGAGCCGCCTAAAAGTTGAGGATGTGTCGCAACCTTATAAATATAAACTAACCTTGATTTTTTGCAAAGATCAAGGAAAGATTCACGCTAAATTGACGGCATCTCTTCTGGATCTAAGCGCTGTGAGCGAAGATTCCTATAAGCTGATGCGTATTCTGTTTGGTGATGATCACGAGGTATTTCTCAAATGGCGGGAAATAGATGGGCGTGCCATAGGAACTGTCAGAAGTGAAGGAGCGTAGGTTATACGTAACACCAGTAACTTAGATCTTGGTTTGACAGTCGACAATTTATGCGTTGCATCGAAGAAAGTACAATAAGTATGCAACAATTAAAAGTGAAAAGCCCCGAGGAGCCACCAGGGCACAGGCTACTGGAACTCCTACCCAGAGATAACCCCCTCTCGACACAGAGGACGTACTGATTGGACCTCGGGGACCTAAGCCACAAACAAAGCAACAACAACAAATACAAACACCGGCACCCCGTACCCTCCGTCCGCAGTCTAACCGTAACGCTCATTAGCTTTCGTACCCTTCGAACGGAAAACCAGGACGCCGTCAACAAATTCTTTCCTATAATGCGAATAGTTTGTTTGAAGCCGGGTGCGTTTACCCTCAGCTGGCTTGCGCACAAACCGGTTTTTTCGCCCATGAAATGTAACTTTTGTTTCGCGCAGGTTATAACATTTAGTGTATTTCTTTTACCTTTATAGAACCGTTCTGAACCGTTCTTTGAACTGTCAATAGTGCTCAAGAACGGTTCTACAACATGAAAAATGTAAAAATTGTAAAAGCAACACTTATGGTGTCGTTCTGGGCGGTTCTGGAGCATAAAAGGAATGCAGCAATTGGCAATCCATCGAGATCTGTGGCAGCAATACATTTTCAAGTTGTAAAAACTAAAAATAAAATAACTTTTGAACTGAATGAACAGCCTTAAAAATAATTGTTGAAATGGGTACATGAAAAAAGGTTCAATACTTTTGTACAACCTGTATACAAAATAGTTCTTTATATAAGAACGAATTAAGTCAAGGTTAGAGAATAAAATGCAGTACTACATTTATTTATGATTTTGCTGCAATTATATTTGTCCTATGTCATTTCAAAATTCCAATATACACGATAATTATTGTATAACCTAGATTTTTACAAAAAAAAACTATATTGTTATTATCGGCAATTGAAAATTATTATTAGATCAATAAAAAAACTAATTAATGTTTTTTTTTATAAGACACGGATCTGATTGTCTTTTATGTTGAATTAGGATTTAGTGGGACATAGTGGAGGTTACTGGTTTTACTGAATGCGTCAATAGAGAGAATTGTTGCATAAGGTCCATTCATTGCGGTATTTTTCCCATAATAAAAATTTAGTGTTTTTTTTACTGTATGGCCGAGAGGCATACAGGGTGGATACATAAGCAATTACGATCACTTTGCTGGGGACACGTGTTGCAAAGACACGGATCTGATTGTCTTTTATGTTGAATTAGGATTTAGTGGGACATAGTGGAGGTTAAGTACTGGTTTTACTGAATGCGTCAATAGAGAGAATTGTTGCATAGGGCCCATTCATTACGTTATTTTTCCCATAATAAAAATTTAGTGTTTTTTACTGTATGGCCCAGAGGCGTACAGGGTGGACGTACATAAGCAATTACGATCATTTTGCTGGGGACACGTGTTTGCAAAAGACACGGATCTGATTGTCTTTTATGTTGAATTAGGATTTAGTGGGACATAGTGGAGGTTAAGTACTGGTTTTACTGAATGCGTCAATAGAGAATTGTTGCATAAGGCCCATTCATTGCGTTATTTTCCCATAATAAAAATTTAGTGTTTTTTTACTGTATGGCTTAGAGGCGTACAGGGTGGATACATAAGCAATTACGATCATTTGCTGGGGACACGTGTTGCAAAAGACACAGCGGATCTGATTGTCTTTTATGTTGAATTAGGATTTAGTGGGACATAGTGGGAGGTTACTGGTTTTACTGAATGCGTCAATTCTGATTGTCTTTATGTTGAATTAGGATTTAGTGGGACATAGTGGAGGTTACTGGTTTTACTGAATGCGTCAATAGAGAGAATTGTTGCATAAGGCCCATTCATTGCGGTATTTTCCCATAATAAATTTAGTGTTTTTTTATTGTATGGCTTAGAGGCGTACAGGGTGGATACATAAGCAATTACGATCATTTTGCTGGGGACACGTGTTGCAAAAGACGGATCTGATTGTCTTTTATGTTGAATTAGGATTTAGTGGGACATAGTGGAGGTTACTGGTTTTACTGAATGCGTCAATAGAGAGTATTTGCATAAGGCCCATTCATTGCGGTATTTTTCCCATAATAAAAATTTAGTGTTTTTTTACTGGCTTAGGAGGCGTACAGGTGGATACATAAGCAATTACGATCTTTTGTGTTCGTATAATGCTTATGCGGATGATACGCAGTTGAGGCTAAGTTTTTTTCCCAAGAATTTCGTGAGGTTTGTTTGAATGGTGAGCTAGCCCGGTTGATCATCTCAGGCAGCATAACTTGAGCCTCAATCCTGGAAAATTGGCCGTGGTTGTTTTTGGTGGTGCCAAGCGAGACGCTTGGATCCGGTTCTTAATTTAAGTATTAACAAAATTAAAAATTCCTGTATGTGAATCGTCCAAGCTGTTTGGGAGTTTGCAGCCCAGACAGAGACTTAAAATTTGTAAAGCATGTAAATAATTTGGTTAAAGAAGTTTTATGAACCTGAAACTACCCTCTATGCTAGCAAAGATATTTTATGCAAACCCTTAAGGAAGATGTTGACAGAAAGTCTTGTGCTGTCACATTTTAACTATTGTTGTTTCTGTCTATGGCTCTTTCCTTAATCGCCTCGAGATGCGAAGGATTCAGAAGGTACAGAATTCCTGTGTTCGTTTTATCTGCGGTCTTAGGAAGTTCGACCATATTAGTCCCCAGTTTAGAGAACTGCGGTGGCTAAATATGGGTAATAGAAGGGAGCTTCATTTTGCTGTCTTCATAAAAAAATTATCCTCACCTCCCTACCTTCTTTTTGCATAATCGACTGGTATTTTTGGGGAACGTGCACGGTCGTAACACCCGAAATGGTGGGATTCTGGTTATTCCGAGACATGTGACGGCGGTGTTTCGGAGCGGTTTTTCTTATCAAGCTGCACATGTTTTTAATAGCTTACCTGAACACATAAAAGAGAAAAAAGTTTAAATTCCTTTAAGTTCTCCTATAAATCTTTCTTACTAGACAACCAATAGGAATATGGATTAAATGTTAATTTGTGTTTATTGTGTTTATAGATTTAGGTATCTAGGTTAATTTTATAAGTTAATGTAATTTAATTGATGTATTTTTTTCCATTTTTGCTGTATTTTTTTTTAATTTTTATCACTGCATTGGGGGTTAAATGTAAGAATAGCCACTTGGCTAAATTTCGCCTCCAGTGCTAGTGAAAATAATACCATCTGTTTGTTATGTATTGAATTGTAAAAAAACTATTAATAAAGGCGTCATATCCTATTAAGTTATCTGTTGTATTTTTTAGCTGTAAACTTTAATGTAAATATGTATAACTGAATACTGCGAAAGTAGACAGGTAATCAAGTCTTGATTAATAATATATAACCTTAATCGTAACAACAAGACAATGCCCGCATTCCACAATATCCGGAATAAACTATTTTTAATTATCGATGTAATAAAATCAAAACATTCAAATGTAGTGTAATTAAAACATTAATGTAAAGGGGCCCACAGACGATCAGTTATTGTGGATGGCCATTTTTCAAGCTTTTACCAAGTAAATGCTAGGAGTGCCTCAGGGCTCATTTCTGGCACCAACATTGTTTCTTCTTCACATCAACGACCTTCTCTCGTCCACAACTGATTTCATTCATAGTTTTGCCGACGATAGTACCCTTTACTTCAGTTTTCAGGTTCCTAAACCCATCACTAAACTTGATTTGGAAAACAAATGCAGAGCGATGCAGATATCTCTTTCGCAGGATCTTAATTTAATATTGAATTGGGGCGCCAAAAATCTCGTTCATTTTAATGCATCCAAAACACAATCATGTTCCTTGTCGCGAAAAGAGTCATCAAATACCCATCCTCTTCTTATAAGCGGCCAAGTTTTACAGAGCAAAGACACCTTCAATCTTGTGGGCGTCACATTTGAAAGTAACCTTAACTGGCATAAACAGATTGTATCTATAGCCACTGCAGCTTCAAAAAAGCTTGGATTTCTCTTTCGAGCCAAACAGTATTTTTCCGCTTCTAATTTATACACTATATGTGTCCTAAATCCGACCTCCTTGGATTATTATTCTCATATCTGAGACATGGCGTCCCCCACAACCCTAAGCATTCTTAATTCCATTCAAAATAGAGCTATTCGTCTTATTAATGATCCTTCTTTTACAGAAAGGCTTCCCTCTTTCTTGATTCTATTCAAAGAAGAGATATTCGTCTCATTAAAGATTCATTACACTTACTGAAAGGCTTCCTTCTCTTGCCCATCGTCGGGCTGTGGGGGATTTATCGCTTTTTTATTGGTACTTCCACGGCTTTTTGCTCTGAAGAATTGGCCAGTATAGTTTCTCCACTCACGGTTCCCAACAGAGAAACTCGTGGTTTTGCGCATATGCATCCCTATACGGTCCAACTGGACAAGCCCCGAACTTCCACTTTGTTCGTTCTTTTATCCCTAGAGTTTCTAGAATGTGGAATCTGCTGTCACGCGGAGGTCTTTCCTCCCCCCTCAAATCTTCAAGAATTTAAGCCCCGTGTCAACAAACTCCCTCTTACCTCGCTTAAGACACACCCACGTACGTTAGTATTTAGGCTTCGTGGTTTGTCCAAAAATAAACAAAGACCATATTTTTGCAACATATTGTACAATAATATTGCTAGTGGTCCCCAAACAGTGCAATATATATGTGTAATGACTATATTCAATATACTGCACGATAACTAGCTTTGTTTTGTAACTAACATGATAAAACATGGATAAGAGAAACAGTAGCTGCTTGAAACATGTTTAATTTACTTTTTCCCATTTGAAAACTGAAATAATTGTGCAATATTATCTACACACGACACAATAAATTACTATTGCACAATAAAAATCAAACAAACTTTTTATTGGCACAATATATTGTACAACCTCTCAATATAAACTACAAACGGTCAATACTATTGTACAATATGAAATATTGCACCTTAAATTGATCGTGTGTGGGCCGCTTAAAGTAACGTATACAAGTTTCTTGCTCTTCAACTTTTTGGTGATTGTAACTTTTTTTTGTCACTTCACTGCATAATCTTCCCTGAAAAAAAATTTCAGAATTCAACACCTAAGCAGAGTCATTGCTATAAAAAGCCATAGGGTCAATTTAAAATGCGGCACCGAGTAAAATTAGCTCGATTTTGTATTAAGGCAGGTTTCGCACAGCATAGTGGTTATTGTGAAGAATTAATAACTTTTATGTTTGGTCTTGATAAAATGGAAAATATTGTTCAAGGTGACCAAAAATCGTGAAGGTTTAAGCACCTAATATTAATATAATTATTTATACAGGGTGATTCAAAATCGATCACGAAACTTAAGAAGTTGATTCCTACTTGACAAAATAGGTAGAGCTTCTTTATACATTTTTTCAAAATGTCATTCGTTTTCGAGTTACTAAAGTTACTTAGTTTTAAATATTTAACTCACCGTAGTTCAAAAATAAGACGTTCTAGGTCATATGTTTATATGAAGTTTTTCTTAATTTATGTTGTAGAATCGCCCCGTAAAGTTTGTCTGTTTAGTTACTGAACACCCTGTATGTATGTAGGTAATTTGATTGAAATTGATGAAAACTTTGATGTCTATTGGTGCCTAAACGGTAGAGTTTTCGATTTTAATGAGTACCTTATTTTTAAGTTTTGATTGTCTATAAAATAGCGCCCTCAGCTTTGCGATATCTGTCAAAATAAAAAGTTATGATGTAAATAAATTTTAAGTTTTAGGTTAAGTGCCCTCTTGGCGGTATTTAAAAAGTACTTTTGTCTTAAAAATTTTAGAATCTGCAAAGCTTGATTTGTGTGCCAAATATCAACAGGATTGGTTAGAAAAATAAATGCAATATGGCGAAAAACCAAAATAAAAGTTAAACTTTGACGGCTTGTAACTCAAAAACGAATGACATTTTGAAAAACAATTATATGAAGCTCTACCCTTATTTTATCAAGTAGAATAACCTTCTTAAGTTTCGTGATCGATTTTAAATTACCCTGTATATAATATATTAAGAGGTTTATCTTCGCGGCTAACATTTTTTTGATAACAATATTTTTTTATGGAAAACTCGCAAATTGTTGATATGAAAAGATTTTACAAACGCTTTAAAGAAAATTTAATTCCCTACAAAAAGGCTTTTTTCCATAAGCCTGAAATCCTATGTCGTCGTCCTGGTTGCATAAAAACTACAAAAAAATCAAACTCTTACAGCACAGCAAAATAAATAAATAGTAAGGTTAGGTTAACTATTATTTTCATAAACGTTGAAAACATAAACCGCCGAACGGCGGATTTTTTTAGTAAAGCAATGCCGCCGGCGTGTCGTTTAGCATGTACTTTTATTATTAAGACAACATAAAAATATTTATTCAATGAAGTTTATTTATTTATTCAGTCAAAGACAAGGTCCATTTACTACGGTTGATCGCGTTCGCTTTCAGGGTTATGCCACGCTTTGCGCCTCTTCAGGCAATAAATGAGTCAATTAATTATCAGCTGAAGATCCGTGACGAAATTCAAATTTAAAAAAAAACCATTGCAAAAAATTAAGAAATTATCAAAACACTATTTAAAAAAATAGTAATAAAGGTAGTATTTATACGGTATGAATAACTTTACAATACGATTTATTTAATAAAAGTTCTCTCTCTCTATTTTTTTTTCTTGGTTTTGGTCCCTTCAGGTCCCAAATCCACCCACTCTCTACTTCGGACTATGCTTTCCAGGAAACTGTCAGCGGAAAATCGAATAATCGACTCAACTAGCTCCCAGAAATTCCAAAAGAAAACAAATAATTCAACAATCGATGCAAAAGTCACCAATTGTCGGCTGTCAAACCAAGATCTTCTGGTGTTGGTATAGCCTTCACTTTCCTCACGTTCTTCCCATGGCGCCCCATCGTTGGCCTCGTGTTACCACCAAACAAGGATACTATCAACTTATAGGAATCCTCGCTCACAGCGCCAGATCTGAAGAAGATGCCGTCAATTTAGCGTGAATCTTTCCTTGATCCCCGAGGTAAAAAACGTTCGTACGACACTCTAGCTACTACCTCCGGGAAGAGCTTTGTAGTCCTCCACGCACGTCCGCACTGTCGGATAAAAAAACACGCTTTTATATGCAACCGAACTAAAAATTAAAAAATAATTTTTCATTAAAAAAAATATTTTCACTTCATAGTAAAAAGCGTGGGGTGCTTAATATATTAAATGTTATAATTATTATATTTGCCAATATCTATGATGGAAAAGTTATGAAAAAATAGTAAAAATGCACCCCACGCTTTTTACTATGAAGTGAAAATATTTTTTAATGAAAAATTATTTTTTAATTTTTAGTTCAGTTGCATATAAAAGCGTGTTTTTTAGTTTTTAAACTATTAATTATTTTTCATTTTTAGTTCGTTATATTGCACAAAATTCTTAATATAACAGTAAATTAGAACATACTATTTAATTAAGCAGCAAAAGAAAATAACCAGCCCCTATGAAATGACAATGGTAGCAAATTTTAAAATTTGCAAAAGATTACAACTCACTAAAAAATTTCTTCTTCATTAAGTAGCAAAGTTTCAAATTTTGCCAACAGATGGCAATCCAGGCAATGTTTGGACCGTTGCCAACATTTTGCAATCCACTAAAAATTTCTTCTTCATTTAATAGCAAAGTTTGAAATTTTTCCAACAGATGGCATCCTAGGTGTTGTTTTTATAATATAATGGAATTTTTTTCCTGGCGATTAAAAAAAAAAGATAAAGGGATACTGTTTGCAGATTATTGCATTGTCATGGGTCCTTAATACGTGTGCAAAGTTTCAAAGAAATCGAATAGCTGGAAGTTGGTTAAAATTAGGCTCAAAGATTCCGTTACATAGGCAGCCAGATAGATAGTTACAACCCAAGTTAATAAAAGACTCTCATGGATCCCAGGACACTCTGATATTCCGGGCAATACTGAAGCAGACATTTTAGCCAATATAGGTAAAAATTTAAACATTCCCAAGAAAATACTGGTTGATTCTCAAGAATACTATAATCAAATTAAAAACGATCTTAAAACAAAGTTTAAAAATAATTGGAGTTCACTTGTAAAAAATAAAAACTATAAATATTCAAAAGTTCAGACAAATTTTCCAAGTAAAAAATGGTTTTCAGACTTTCCCTATAAAGATAGGCGTCACATCACAACAATAATTAGAATGCGTACAGGTCATTGCTTAACCAACGAACATTTATTTAAAATTAAAATAAAAGATAGCCCTCTTTGCGAGTGTGGATGCATTGAGAACATGGATCATATTTTTTCGAATGTCCCATCAATGTTGTTCCGAACCTTGATCTATACAGTGAATTTATAAATATGAATTTTTCAACCCCCATATCAATTAATACAGTTCTCTCTAATTTAAACGAAAACTCAATTAACATAATCATGACTTTTTTAAATATTAATCGAATAAAATTGTAATGCTCAGCTTTTGTATGTCACCTTTTTCCTTTTGATTTGTCTTCATTTCCTTCCCATCCAAACACCTATGTAGTGCATGTTAACTAATTATAACCTCATTAAGTCTGTCATAATCATATTCGCTCAATAATTACTCAATAGCTCAGAATACACTTTAACTCCTTCACAGCACTTAAGAAAAAGCTCAGTCAAAGAAGAAAAGTCGGAGGCCCCCGATATGGTTTAAGAGCCAGACAACATCGGAGTCACCACGAAATCGTGCTGGCGATTGCCTTGCAGCAAAGCCATAAACCCAATCAAGCAAGCAAGCAAGTGTGCCCAGATTGTGACCTCTAAATTAATTACTGATTTAGAATATCCGTAAAAGTGCAAGTCCCTTTTAATTTCTTAACACTATTTAATTTTTATTACTGCTATGGATTTTCACTAATTAGAGCCTATGTATAAATGATATATTAATTAATGTTAAAATTTTAACCTTTTAAATAATTGATATTAAATTTCTACAATCCGGCAATACGCAGTTTAACAATAATGATAACGATAACGATAAATACTTCGGTATTCATCCGTAATTAAAGAGTCGGTATGTTTAATAATGATAACGGATCATGTTTGCGTTACTGCGCAGTCTCAGATAACGTTAACCACAACGGAATTGCAAAAATAAGGGTTACTTTTTGAACCCTTTTTGGGCACTATGACATTGGTTTGTTATATTTTACTTGCTGTTGTAGCAGTTGGAATTGTATTTTTAAATATTTTTTATGATTTAATGGATGAATGCAATAAAACATGGAAAATGTCATTCCACAACTTTTGTTAAGTATTTAAGTATATAAAGTCGGTTTTGTTGTGTCTGCAGTTTCAGTCTAAATACCCTAGTACTTACGTTTCGTCGCTTTATACCGGGCGATGCATCGCCGGGCGGAACATAGGAAATCCCACGTGATACTTTGATGGGGTCAATTATTGGCTCCCCTGAATTGGCCTTGAGAGTATGTACCATTGAAGTTTTTATTGAAGAGCATGCAAATCCACGTCCATGGTAAAAACTTTAGATTTCTTTCGGTTAACTCAGCGCCTGCTAGTTAGATGCTAATATATTTCTTAAAAAATTGTTACATTATTATCGCCTCATGTTTATGAACAACAATAAAAATACCAGTTAGCGTGACATAACGTTGTCATTTTGAAATTTAGTGCTTTATTATTATCAAAAATCACCTGGGAGGCCTGCCCCAAAATTCGTTAACTTTTTCCTGTTTCTAGCTGCATCAAAATGAGGTGATGTCGGTGATATTTGCACAGACGCTCCCTTTCCCCATGGAAAGTTTTGGTGAGATTTACCTCGACCCCTCCCCTCCTAAATGTCTCACGTAAATTATGGTCGCCCTCAACAAGGTACCTACGTATTTTTTTTTAATTTAACGCTTTGTTTCTCAGAAATGAAGCCAGCGTTGAAATCAGGCACGAGGGGGCTGAAGGGAAAAATTAACGAAGCAAAAAATTCTCCCCGGAGAAATGGGGAACTAAATGTTTGCAGGTCAAAGCCTATTGTATGTGTACTGTATTTTTCTCTTCGCAACTTCAGGATCCCCCTGGGAATAATAAACTACCCTCGAAAAACATTTTGAATTCAGCACTGAATGAACCCATTCTTGACGTATATTCATATGACCTTTTTTCATAAAATAACATATAAGAAATCACCCTTTAAAGAACCAGAAGTGTTAGGAAACACCCTGTATTGTGTAGCAACTCCACTATCAAAAACCACCATCGAATTTCCAAATCCACCACGCGTTGAGCGAAAGAAACTCCAAGAGAAATATAATTGTCTTCCGAGAATTCGTTCACCAGTTCGGTTTCAGTCAGTCTTCGGTCGGAGCGCGCACTTTCATTCCGCTTCCGAACGGCCACGCGATTTCGTAAAACTAGTGTTGATTGGTGATTGTACTGATTGTCACCCTAATTGGCTTATTTACTCACAAATCAAAGGTAACCTTGAAACGATACTTCTAGACGACAGCTTTTTTTTATACTTACAGGAAATTTAATTAATTACATTGATTTTTTTTTCTAAAAATTAAAAAAAAAAAAAACTCTCCGAGAAAAGTTGAATTGATTTTTTTTTATTAGGACCAGGATTGGTTTAGAGCTAAAGGCACTCAGTAACGAAAAGGTATTACTCCAATACTCTTGGTAATTTAAGTACATATTTTAATTCCTCTGGAATTTAAAAAATTGTCATTAAATTAAGGCAAAATAACTTAAAAGTTTAGAGAAATACTTATACTTTAATTTAAAATCGAAAATTGTAACATTACTACTTAGTACTTTTAAAAATATTTGAAAATTTTAAAATACTCAATGTAAGTTTTCGACGGTAGTTAAAACTATTAAATTTACTTTAATACGAAAATGACTTTGAATACTTCGAGTAGTTTAAGTACTTCTTAAGAAAACACAAAAAAAAGCGGCAAAAGAATGGCATGACCAGGGCGCAATGAGAGAGGATAGGGGTCTAGCGCCCCAAATGAGAGATAGTCCCCCAAACTTATTGAAATTTAAAAGATATTAGTGGTTTTCGGAAAATATATTCTATAAACTGAGACTTAAGCCCCCCTCAAATAAAACAAGCTACTAGTTGCACCACTGGACACGGCAGTGACAGAACACAGAACCAATTCGGCAACGTTTCGTTCTTGAGTTTTGAGATATTTATCTTTAAACTTGACCAGAAAACTGATTGTTATATAAAAGTTATACAATAAAACTATAGTCACGTGATTTTGTAAAACTAGTGTTGATTGGTGATTGTACCGATTGTCACCTAATTGGCTTATTTACTCACAAATCAAGGTAACCTTGAAACATTATTTTGTGACAGCTTTTTTATACTTATAGGAAATTTAATTAATTACATTGTTTTATTTTTTCTAAAAATAAAAAAGGCTTCCGGCAAAAGTTGAATTGTTTTTTATTACACCGGATTGGCTTAGAGCTGTGGTACTCAGATCAAAAAGTAAAATACTGTTGGTAATTTAAGATTTGTACCTCGGTATTTCAAAATTATCGTAAATTTTGGCGGCAACTCCGATTTTGACGAAATTTGGTATACGGAGGTTTTGGGGCGCTGATCACGAATCTGAAAGATTTTTTGGCGGAAACGTTTCGTTCTTGAGATATTCATCATCAGACTTGAAATTTAAACTAATCCTATTTTACAATATTCCCCCTTCTTTTTGCACGCAATTCTTGATTTAAAGCTAAAGTAGGTGCACACACAATATTTGATTTTCACCTTTTAAAACCCCGGTTTTTACGTATTTTACATTATTTGTGCATTAAATTGCACATAGCTATACTTTGAATCATTTTAATCCCAGTGTGCCTTATGACGCGTATGTGTATGTATGGTTGCCGCATTATCCAAGAAAAGCCAGGCCATTTAATGCAAAAATAATGTAAGCTGCAGAAAACGAGTTTTAAAACGTAACGATCAAATATTAAATGTGTTGCACTAACTTTAAAATCAAGTATTGTACGCAAGAATGAGGAAATATAAGGGAAAATAGGCTTAGTTCAAATTTAAACTTTGATGATGATGAATATCTCTCAGGCAAACGTTTCCTGCACTCATATTCGTGATCAACCCAAAAACCCCGTATACCAAATTTCCTAGTAATGAACCGATTCTGAACCAGAACCGAACTGGTTTAAAATTATTTGGAAAGCGCATGTCTAGTTATTTATTAGTTCGGATTTTTATTTACCGCGAACGATTTTCTTTACAGCTGAGGGATGTATTCTAACCTAGCCTTTTGGTTGGGATTTTTCATGGTTAAATTGGATACTACACAAAAAAAAAATTAATTCAAACAAAAGATGTAAATTGTTATACTGTCGAAAGCCACTCAAGGTCTCTCGGCGGAAGACGAGGGATTCCCTGCCTCCTCTCGTTTTTAACATAATTATGTGTATTTAACTAAAGATAAAATTTAAACAACAAGAAATGGTAAAATCTTCATTTATATTGTCTATATTTTTAATTAAATCTTTATTTATTTTTTGCATACATACATTCACTTACGGAATACAATTAAAAATCCTTTGTTTATATACGCTCAGAATCACAAAAATATAAAAAAATATTCAACAGGTATATTAGCGCATAAAAAGTGGCAGAAACAAATAAACTGTAATACAACGGTTTATTTCTGTACCACAAAAAACAAAATACAGCTGACCATGTCGACAATGCGC
This sequence comes from Listronotus bonariensis, assembly GCA_014170235.1. NCBI lineage: Eukaryota > Metazoa > Arthropoda > Insecta > Coleoptera > Curculionidae > Listronotus > Listronotus bonariensis. The sequence goes on from JACEGR010002949.1 coordinate 54,128, forward strand.
ATGGAGATTCGAACTGAACTTTTGGATTCGCAACAAAATCCCAGGACTGCTAATCAGGTTACGAACCGGTGACGAACTGATTCCATTGTAACCGCGACCACAGACCTGTTACTAAAAATTCAGGATTTTACTAACCGCAAACGCTTTCGCTTTTTCACTGCGCATTCGAATAGTCCCAGAACCGGTTCAGAATCAAGCCCGCGAACAAAAAGCTAATATTAGTATCTTTTTGACGGCATATTTAAAAGTCTATAGCCACTTCCCCCGACCGATGAAAGGTTTGCATTTATTTAACGTTTCTTTGTTCTTATCATTTTAAGCTTTGGAACAATAGGTCTCTATGACGCTCAAGCCAAGCCCACGATGCTAGTAGAGCTCCCCTCGCATGTTTAGTGCCTGGGTCAGCAATGGAAATCAGCGTTGAATTCAGGGGGTAACCGGGAGAGAGAGGGATATTCAATCAATCAATCAATCAATCAATCATTGGTTTTAAGGCCTGAAAGACCTTTTTTTCTTAAGAATTTTTTTGTACCTCAGTTTCCCCAAGAATGTTTTACAACATTAAGGGGTTGGACTAGGTTTGAATACTTTTTTTGCTCTTTAAGTTTTTTCAGAATAATATTTTTTACTTGAGGATTCCCCGAGGAATATGAAACTTCCCCCGAAAAAAAAATGGCTAAATTCAACACTAAATACAAAATGGTCTTCATAGTAATAACTTTTTTAAATCCTATTTAGGGGGTTCTTTTTGAGGAGTCTACCACGACTATTTAAGCCGCTATATGTGGAAGCGGCGTTTTAACCCAGCCTGTCGAATTTTGATATGTTTTGGGTGTCGGACTGGGCAGAAAGCGTCACTTTTTGTCGGACAGGGTAGGTCAAAAGATAAAAAACTGTTTAGAGTAAAGTACCCATATTTCTAAAAATACAAAAATGTTAAATAGAAAAGGTATTTCAAAATAAAAAGTTATCGCCTAAATACCTAATCATGGCCTCCTAGTTAAGGTGTTTAATATTAGTTATTTTTTTATTTTAATTTATCTGCTGTTCTACACTTTCACCAAAATTTGAAGCAAAAAATTTTACAGGGTGAATTAGGAATCTTTATACGCATTTTATTATTCATGGTATATTTGCCTTAATAAAAAGCGTATAAAAACACGTGTCTTCGTTTTTATACCTTTATTAACAATGAAACGTAACTATGGTTACAACAACGACAAAATCTACTCTTGTCAATGTCTCGAAGTTTACAACACAAAAGTCGAATTTATACTGACTGATCGGAGGCTTCCCGTCGCTCTTTTATAGTATGGTGGAAGAGTAAAGAATGATCTAGAATATTCGAGAAATATCGTGAAAATTCCATAGTACATGATGGCATAAAAGTTATTAATGGATAATTCGGGCGTTTTCGGAAACCTTCGAAAGTGATGAAAGAACTTGGAAAAATTAAGGTAAATTATTTAAATAAATTAACAAACTAAATTAAAAGGTCCTAACTTTATACAATTCTATAAACTAACACTTATTTTTAATGTCCGTAACATTGCCCCCTCCCAAGTTTTGATCGTCTCGATCAAGTATCTTCACGGTCTTAATAGCGGCTTAGCATTTTTAGATGTACTTCTTTCATTATGCCGTGTCACCACTTTACATGACTTCTGTAGTTTCGGTGAACCCCCTTGATTCTTCTCGTATTGTATAACGAAACGTCTTCACCTTCTTCTGAGTCTTTAAACCTTGCTTGAATAATGCTCTCTGAACTTGGCGGTAATGTGACATCTTCTGCAAGTACCACTTCTCGAATTGTTGTTTCATTACTTTTTGGAAATTTCATCACAATTTTCTCATTGTTAGTTCTCAGTACCCGTTGTGGAAGGTCTAGTACAAACTTCTGATTTTTCATAATGTCAAGGCCGAGAATAACTTCGTCCATTATATCGGCAACAAACACAACGTGTGTAAATGTTGTTGTTCCTAGAGTAATTCTAGCTTCGTAGTATGCCTTGAACTGGTATGACTTCACCATTGGCAGTTTCCAAAATATAATTCTTCTCAGGTCGGAATATTTTGCAGTGGGATATGATGTTTGGCCTCACGATGGTATGTGTAGATCCAGTATCTAGTACCATCTCACATTCTCGACCGCCATACATTTCCAGATACTACCAAGCTGGGGCCATTGTTCTGTAACCGGGATACCCCTAATTGTTGTTGTTGATGGTTCTTGGTAACACTTAGCCAGGTCTCGCCCCTTAAACTGGGAGTCTTCTGCACTACTGGAGGAGGCCTGGAAAACTGGAACAATTTCTCTGTATATGCCCCTCTTTACCACACTTCCAACAACGAATGATATTTCTTCTTCTAAATGTAATTCTGTTGTCTTTTCAGTTTGTTGATTACGTATGATTTCTTGCAACTCCTGTATCACTCTGGTCAAATTATTATTTGGATTGCCATCTTTTGGTGAATAATTTGTTCTTCCAAGTCTTGCCTGAGTTCTGGATGTCCGCTTTGCTGTTTCAAACATGAAGTGCGTAAGCAAGAGCTTCAGAAATTTTCTTAAGCTTGGCCATTCTTAATGCTTGACTCATATCTGGATCACGTAGACCTTCAATAAAACTGCCAACAGCTAGTTCTTGTTTTATTTTTTCCGGGTAGGCTGGATATGACAGGTTAATTAGATGCTACTAATATCTGCTTCATACTCCTGGAGACTTTCGTTGTATTTCTGTCTTCGTCCATGGAGCTGCGCCTTATAGACTTCTTGTAGATGGGTTTCGCCGTACCTCATCTCCAGAAACATGATAATCGATTCATAATCGGATAACTTTTCTTCGGGAATGTTTCTTAACACCTCCATGGCTTTTCCTCGAAGAGCAAGTACAAGAGCTCGTGCTCTTTCTGTTGGGCTCCAGTTGTTGCCGTTTGCAGCTGCTTCAAATTGTCTAAGGTACGTAACCCACGGTACCTTTCCGTCAAAAGTTGGTGGTTTCATATAAGTTGCTGGAGTACCACATCCTGAGACTACACCTGTAGCTGGCAATATTTTTAATTTGCAGCTGTAATTGTTGAACGTCCTGTTGCATTTGCCCTTGAACTTGTTGAACTTGATCTTGGACTTGTTGCACTTTGACTTTGGAACCAATTGTACAGTCTGCTGTATTTGTTCTTCCATTCTTCTTTAACATCTTCTTTGGCGAGTGTTAACTCAAGCAACATCATTTCATCTTGGCTGTGATAAAATTCTTCTTTAGATTTTCCTCTGATCTTCACCATCATCTCTTTTAATTCTTGTTTAATTTCTTCTTGACTAGTTCGAATTTCATGCTTTATTTCTTCCTAGACTGGACTTCATTTCTTCTAAACTGGTCTTCATTTCTGTTTTTAAGATTCTTCTTGTTTTTTTATCATTAGCTTAATTTAGTGCACATATTTCCTCCATCAGCTTCAGTTTGCTTTCTGGTCTCTACTGCATTCAATCTTCGTAACCACTTCCGGCTTCTCGGGTAATCTCGATCCACTTCACTTTCTTCGGGTTACTTCGTTCCGCTTCTGACACCAAATGTTCCAAAAACACCTCGTATAAAAACACGTGTCTTCCGTTTTTATACCTTTATTAACAATGGAACGTAACTATGGTTACAACAACGACAAAATCTACTCTTGTCAATGTCTCCAAGTTTACAACACAAAAGTCGAATTTATACTGACTGATCCGAGGTTTCCCGTCGCCCTTTATAGTATGAAAGTGTGGAAGTTATGGCAAGCAATGATCTCGAATATTCGAGGGAAATATCGTTAATTCCATAGTACGCGATGGCACATAAAGTTACTACACGGATAATTTCGGGCGTTTTTCCGGAACCCTTCGAAGAGAGTGATGAAAGCAGACTCTTTTTGGAAAAAATTAAGGTAAATTATTTAAATAAAATTAACAAACTAAATTAAAAAAGGTCCAGAAAACTTTTCACAATTTCTATAAACTCAGCACTTATTTTTGATGATTTTGCACCTCTTATTTTGCAATTCCGTTGTGGTTAACGTTATTCTGAGACTGCGCAGTAACGCAAACATGATCCGTTATCGTTATTAACCATACCGGACTCCTTTAATTACGGATGAATACCGAAGAGCTTATCGTTATCGTTATTGTTAAACTGCGTGGTTGCCGAATTGTAGAAATTTTAATATCAATTATTTAAAGGTTAAAATTTTAATGCCGTATTAATTAAAATATCATTTATACATAGGCTCTAATTAGCGAAAAATCTATAGCAGTAATAAAAATCAAATAGTGTTAAGAAATTAAAACGGACTTGCACTTTTACGGATATTCTAAATCAGTAATTAATTTAGATGTTACAATCTGGCACACTTGCTTTTTATTCTACTACCAAACCTAACCTTACTTTTTGTGTTTTGCTTATACTGTATTGTTTGCATCTACTTTAAAAAACGAAATCAACAGAAGTGTTTGCATATATTTAAATATCAATTTATATCTTATGAAGAATAAAAGTAAATACTGATTTTTCGTTAACTTTAAAATCGGTGAACCACAGGCAAAAATAAGGTTATGTGTCGAAAGCGCAGACGCAAGATAAATTTCTTAAAAGAGGCTGCAAAATCTCTGTCTTAAAACTGCTGCCGTAATCGTTATGTTTAATAACAATAACCATAAGGAGGCCAAAAAACGTCTGTTATTTTAAGAGGTTGGTTATCGTTATTAAACATAACGATTACGGCAGCAGTTTTAGACAGAGATTTTGCAGCCCCTTTTAAGAATATAATATCTTGCGTCTGCGCTTTCGACACATAACCTTATTTTTGCCTGTGGTTCACCGATTTTAAAGTTAACGAAAAATCAGTATTTACTTTTATTCTTCATAAGATATAAATTCATATTTAAATATATGCAAACACTTCTGTTGATTTCGTTTTTAAAGTAGATGCAAAACAATACAGTATCAAGCAAAACACAAAAAGTAAGGTTAGGTTTGGTAGTAGAATAAAAAGCAAGTGTGGCCAGATTGTAACATCTAAATTAATTATTGATTTAGAATATCCGTAAAGTGCAAGTCCGTTTCAATTTCTTAACACTATTTGATTTTTATTACTGCTATAGATTTTCGCTAATTAGAGCCTAGGTATAAATTGATATTTTAATTAATACGGCATTAAAATTTTAACCTTTTTAAATAATTGATATTAAAATTTCTACAATCCGGCAACCACGCAGTTTAACAATAACGATAACGATAACGATAAGCTCTTCGGTATTCATCCGTAATTAAAGGAGTCCGGTATGGTTAATAACGATAACGGATCATGTTTCCGTTACTGCGCAGTCTCAGAATCAACGTTAACCACAACGGAATTGCAAAATAAGGGGTGCCAAAATTATATATATATATATATATATATATATATATATATTTATATATATATATATATATATATATATATATATATATATATATATATATATATATATATATATATATATATATATATATATATATATATATATATATTATATCATGTTGTCTATGGCCAAGTCTTATTAAAGCAAAACAATTGGTCGAGGCTAAATACTTTCGAGCTCTAACTTACAAGAATGAAGGAATAATAACCATAAGAACAGCGACAAAAATATACAAATCAATATGTAGACCAATCTTGGAATATGGACACACACTATTTTTAAATCTTAGAGGGCCAGCAGTCAAAAACATATCAGTTGCAGAAACTTCCCTCTATACGAACCATAACCAAAAATGAGACACCCACAGAATAATTTACACAATCTAAGTAATGAGCTTCTGTATCAAAAAACACACATACAACCAATACATGACAGAATACAATTACTTAACACAAAATTTGCAAAGAAAACACACAATATCGAAAAAATGGAACCTCTTTGCAGAACTAGGGAAAACAGGCCTACAAGATATAGATTCCCTATAGAAACTATATTTGAAAAAATTGTCAATCTGCATAATGTTAATTAGTTCCTTATATTTTGATATTTTTAATTACTGTTAAATAATTTTAGTCTAAGCATTACCTTAACATAGAATATTTTTTGTGTCAAACAGATTTATATTTTGCATATATGTTATAAGTTTAGCAAATAATTATTGTAATTTAAACAAAAAATTGTAAAAATTTACCATGGCTGAACGACTTCGAGTCGAGGGTCATTTGGGAAACCAATAAAAAACGTTTAAATAAATAAATAAAATAATGTGGCTTTAATATTTTTCTTAAAAACAAAGCTAGATACGAAAAAATTAAATCTCTTCCATCTAACTATAGACCAATTTTACTCTCTCAGTTCTTTGTAAAGTAATGGAAAAATTCATTATTTCACAAATTCTTAAGTACTTAGAAAAACACAAAATTTGGCATGACAGGCAGTATGGATTTCGCCACAAAAGATCTACAGCAGATCTTCTTTCCTTCTGTATCACACTGCTGGAATAAGTCTCTGAGTTTCTAGGTGAGTCCCAGATCGTTGCTCTTGATATATCCAAAGCTTTTGACCAGGTCTGGCATGCCGCACTTCTAATAAACTTCCCTCCTATGGTCTTTCAACTAAACTCTGTACTTGGCTCTCTAGTTATCTATCTGATCGTCGTATATCAGTTATTGTGGACGGCCATTCTTCAAGCTTTCACCAAGTAAATGCTGGAGTCCCTCAGGGCTCAGTTCTGGCACCAACATTGTTTCTTCTTCACATCAACGACCTTCTCTCGTCCACAACTAATTCCATTCATAGTTTCGCCGACGATAGTACCCTTCACTCCAGTTTTCAGGTTCCTAAACCCATTACTAAACCTGACTTGAAAAACAAACGCAGAGCGATGCAGATATCTCTTTCGCAGGATCTTAATTTAATATTGGATTGGAGCGCTAAAAATCTCGTCCATTTTAATGCATCCAAAACACAATCATGTTCCTTGTCGCGAAAAGAGTCATCAAATACTCATCCTCTACTTATGAGCGGCCAAGTTTTACAGAGCAAAGACACCTTCAATCTTGTGGGCGTCACATTTGAAAGTAACCTTAACTGGCATAAACACATTGTATCTATAGCCACGGCAGCTTCAAAAAGCTTGGATTTCTCTTTCGAGCCAAAAGTATTTTTCCGCTTCTAATTTATACACTTTATATGTGTCCCCAAATCCGACCTCCTTGGAATATTGTTCCTCATATCTGGGGCATGGCGTCCCCCACAACCCTAAGCATTCTTGATTCTATTCAAAGAAGAGCTATTCGTCTCATTAATGATCCTTCACTTACAGAAAGGCTTCCCTCTCTTGCACATCGTCGGGCTGTGGGGATTTATCGCTTTTTTATAGGTACTTCCATGGCTTCTGCTCTGAAGAATTGTCCAGTATAGTTCCTCCACTCACGGTTCCCAACAGAGAAACTCGTGGTTCCGCGCGTATGCATCCCTATACGGTCCAACTGGACAGGCCCCGAACTTCCCACTTTGTTCGTTCTTTTATCCCTAGAGTTTCTAGATTGTGGAACCTGCTGCCCGCGGAGGTCTTTCCTTCCCCCAAATCTTCAAGTATTTAAGTCCCGTGTCAACAAACTCCTCTTACCTCTGCTTAAGACACCCACGGTACGTTAGTATTTAGGCTTTTAGCCTTCGTGGTTTGTAAATGTAAATAAATTATCCGAGAGAGAGATAGCTGCTGGGCCTTCCTTGTCTGTCTTCAAGGCAGGTAAAGCGCAGATGGCGCGTGAGTCGACTTTATCGTTTGCCCGCCAAATTCAAATTATATAGCTGTGCTATTTTTTGCCCTTAATGTTAGGTACTTGTTTTGTTTCCTATTAATATAAAATATTGGGGTTTAGTTCAATAATTACACACACCTTATTAAAAATGTCATTTATTTGGTTTTTATAAAGATTTTTTCTTACAGATAACCATGTCAATATTACCTTAAATTATCTGTTGAAAAGCACAAATTTAATATATACACTGTGATCACTAATAAAAGTCAATATTCAAAGTCCAATTAAGTGTAAAAAACCACGAAACACAATAAATCACAGAAAATGTAAACAAACTGTCCAAACAAATCGGCCATTGAAAAATATCAAACACAAATATCGATTAACATTTCGGCGTGACTGCCTGCGGCAACGTTTGTCAAGTTAAAAATATTCGATTCATGGTATATTTTCTTTCTCTTAATTAGATGTGAGCCAAAAAGGACATTAAAGTTTACATGCAGAAATTGTAAACAACTTGGCAACCAGGGCAAAGCGATGATTGCTCCATCTACGATAGCCTGCCATGATGAAAGACAAAGACATATTTATTGGAACTTGCGTTAAACCAGAAAGAGATAAATACAATGGACAAATTGTTAGGACCAACGTGGGAAGGAGGTTTTGTGTAATTTTATAAAAAGAATGAATGGTGAAAGCAATAAAAACAGGTTAGAGGATTTTTTTTTGCTCTTCAAAGATTTATTTGAACATCCTTTAAAAAGTTTTGTTTTGCCACCTCACACACTTCTTCTCGACCCATGCCCCCCACCCTTAGAAAGTCGATATGACCGCCCCTGGTTAAGGGGGTGTAAATTTATAACTAGACACCCGGTATATTACAAATTAAATCAAAGCTTTAAAAAAGGTCTTGTTTAAATATGATTATTTCAGAATTAATACTTATTTCCATCATTTATAATAATTAAATTAAAAATATTACAAAGTCAAAATATTTACCGTAATCAGTTACAGAGATACGAGCAATGCAAATGGCAACAATAGCTGATTTGATTGTGAAGTAACATCCTTACCTTTTCTACATTTTATCTTTATCAGTAAAACGGACGAAGCTGCATCGCTCTTGACTAATACTTTCAAAATTAATGACGACTGCATCGTTAATTTTTTTTTCTTTGATCATATCCGGTACATTGCACATTACAGAAAAATATTTAGTAATTAAGTATTTAAATGATACACAGTGACCCAGATTTATTACTTGAAACAAATTTTCTTTAAAATTACATATTTAGTGAGAATATTAGGAACCCGGTAATTTTCTATAAACCGTGTAACCCGATTTTAACGAAATTTGTATACGGGTTTTGGGGCGCTGATCACGAATCTGAAAGAATCTTTTGGCGGAAACGTTTTGTTCTCGAGATATTCATCATCAAAGTTCAAATTTGAACTAAGCTTATTTTCACCATATTCCCTTCTTCTTGCACACAATTCTTGGACACTCGACGAAACTTCAAAGGATTTCGCCGACTTCTCCCATTGGCCTTGAGCCATGTTGTCGGACGCGCCGTTGTTGCCGGCATTACTTGCTTACGTTGGTTTTTAAAGAATTTGTGTTGCTTGCCATTTCTTTGTCAGTTTAATATTTTTACGTTAGTTGGGATTTAAAACGTCTTTATTTGCTCTGATTTATATGATGATATGAAAATATTGTGTAAGATATTAAATAAAGCCATATTGATACTGCAAGGTATACAGGATGTTTCTAAATTTACTACAGATATTTTAAGGTAGTTTTATTTAGATTAAAATAATTTCTTTTAATAAACATTTGTTTTTTAAAATGCGTCCTTCTGAACCACAGTTATCGTAAGTTGCAAAAAAATAATTATGTTGAACTGTGGCGACATTTTCGCATCATATCTAATAAAAATTTGCACAGTTTTGTTACATTACCAGTGAATATGCTTGTTCTAAAAAAGGTAAAATGGGTATAATAAGGATTAAGAAAAATAAACACTGATAATGACAAACATGTTTTGTGTTTGCTAATTTTTTATGATATACCAGCAAGTCGGCCACAGCAAAATCCAAATATTTGATCTTTTTTATATTTCAAACAAAACAAACGGTTTTCAAAAAGTACTAAAAAAAGTGGTACCCTTGCCATTGAATATTTTTCATTTATTTACTATCCTGTCAAGAAACTTTGATTGACAAAAAGACGATTAAATTTAAAATGTACGGTCACAAAGTAACGGACGAAACCATAAATTCCTTTTTTTGGTTGTTACAAACAAGCCCAGGCCGCTTTGTTTACTTACCTGGTGTGCTTTTTTTTGGTTGTGACTCTTTTGGCTGTTGTCCCCCCAAGATTACTTTCTGCGTACGGCCCTAAGCATTTCGCTGTTTTGATAGTTTTTAAGCATGATTTATTTTTGAGCTGTAAACATGCAGAAAGAATAACTTTCTTTTCGTAAAATTATTAATAAAAAGGTTGTCCTTGGTAAGTAATACATAGTTATTTGTACTAGCTGGAGCATCATAAAAAAACTCTTTTTCCTACCACTAGCATTGAAGAGAGAGAATTGAAGCAAGTTGTTCATAATTTTTAAAATGTATTGGAGAGGAGTAAAATAAGTTTTGCTAAGGGTAAAAAATAACTTCTTAGGTATTAGCTTTGCATTCCCTTACAATGCACCAGTTTTAACAACGTCCTGTTATTGTCTGCACTCTCCACAATTACACAAAACTAATTTCAAATTTCTACTTGCACAAAAATTCCTACAAGCTGCCCACTATGACCACCACCAAGTAAAAGGTGAAATATGATTGTCGTCGACAGTCTTTTAAAACTCGATCAACCCTCGAGAGTCAGGTACCTACTCCCACTACCTGTTCTTTAGTTAGACGACCCGAGGTAAAACAAGATAGATATATGTAACGAACGTCGCATAGTAATAGGATTGCCGGCCACGTGCTTTGTCCCTTTAACACACGGAGCTTTGTTCGCGGGTCTAGTAATGAACCGATTCTGAACCAGAACCGAACTGGTTTAGAATTATTTTAAACGCATGTCTAGTTATTTATTAGTTCGGAATTTTTATTTACACGCGAACGATTTTCTATACAGCTGAGGATGTATTCTAGCCTAGCCTTTTGGTTAGGATTCTTCATGGTTAAATTCGGTCCTACAAAAAAATTAAATTCAACACAAAAGGTAAATTGTTATACTGTCCGAAAGCCGCTCAAGAGTCTCTCGGCGGAAGACGAGGATTCCTACTGCTCTCCTCTCGTTTTAACATGAGTATGTGTATTTAACCTAAGATAAAATTCAAACAACAAGAAATGGTAAAATCTTGTAATATTGTCTATATTTTTTTAATTAAACCTTTATTTATTTTATGTTGCGCATACATTCATACGGAATACAATTAACAATCCTTTGGCTATATACACTCCAGAACCGCAAAAATATAAAAAAATATTCAACGGGTATATTAACCCACATAAAAAGTAAGCAAGAAAACAAATAAACTGTAATACGACGGTTTATTTCTGTACCACAAAAACGGAAAACAGCTGACCATGTCGACGATACGCATAAAATTCCCGAAC